>JAOCPT020725638.1:0-16342 GCA_026546935.2 Palythoa grandiflora
AGCCACGATTGATGTATATATGTATATATACAGATCATTTTATATTTTATATTATTATGCAAACTTTGTTTTATATTTTATATTATTATGCAAACTTTGTTTTATATTATTATGCAAATTTTGTAAATTTTCTCTTCTTTTATTTATCCTTGTCTTGATACGAAAGTGTTGACAAGTAATAAAGTAGATGTAGATGTAGATTTGTACGAAAATGCCTGGCCACAAATATCTACGTTTCTCAAACTAGTAGGATTCTCGAAAGGATACTGACTGAAATTTATCTTGATTTTAAAAAACGTCTTCCCCAATATCAAAATGAAACCACGCTTTTTCAAAAGATACAAACCATTTACCTTTTTTTCTCCCAAACAACAAGATCACGTATCCTGTTGTTGGCGTGTACACGTTGAGACAAGAATGGTTTTCAAAGCCTGCATGGAATTCAGATGAAAGCTGAGCTCTCCTATAACATTGTTTATGAACACCTTTCTGAAGTACACAGCCAAACAAACTTTATGTCCTAAAAACGACGATCGATAATTTTATCAGGGAGAGATAATACACAGCACCAAGAAGGAGTTGCAGTTATGATGACAAGAGAAGACAAGTAGAGAGAACGCTACGAAGTAGAGAGAACACTACTAAACTGGAAGCCAGTTAATGAAAGGATAATTACGGCTATATTCTTTTCAAAATTTTTCAAGATGTCAGTAATACAAGTTTATCCCCCCACCAACAGATCAGGACAAACACTTTCTATGAGCAACTTCAAGAATATTTAAATTAGCATCCCAATTTTTTGGTCATAGAATTAAGATGATTTCTACAGCAAAAGCAATACACATAGCATATGTGAGAAGAAAGAGAGAAATTGGACAAGTTGTACTGGAAAGACTCTCGGCCGTCACCATGGCACTGTGCAAAGCAGAAGTTTTAAAGAGAGAGCTAAGTATCAAGGCTATATAGCCACTTAGAATTAAATAGTAAAGGAGAAGAATAAATATCAAAGACTGCTTTACATTTAATGTAAGTATTTGAACTACTTAGTTATGAATGCTTCGAATACATGCTGTACTGATGAGAAAAAATGAGTCGTTTATTTGAGGGCAGCATTTAATAAAATTTTGTTTATTATGTATATTATTTATTTGAGTAATAACTGTATTTTCTTTTGCACGCGCTCTTCCTTTTTTGTATATAATTTGTTAGTATTTATTTATAATATTTATAAATAATTTTATGCCAGTTTAAAACTTTTCAAAGGTCAATTGAAACAACCAGTAAGACCGTAATCTTGTTTTAATGACAATAATTTTAAACTGAATAATTGAATGCAATTGATACAAAAACAAACATTTGCATCTAGAAATGTAAAACATAAGACCAAACTTCTTTCAAACGTTAAGTGTATAATTATCATTGAGAAAACATAGCTGAAATATAAAAAATTCTTGAAACTTTTCACAACAAATGAAACACAACAACACTTCCACACAAAACAATTCCCAGAAAACTTGTAATTGAACAGACTGCATGCTTATTTATAACTACATTTTATCATTTCATTTTATTTCATTTTTACTACATCGATAATCCTTTTCAATTGTTTTTTTTTAAATTGTTTTAAGCACTGGATATTTAAAATAAAATGTAAAACTGCATTCGCTATAGGTGCGGTAACCTGTCCTGAATTCAATGGTCAGGCTATTTATTATTGATCTTCAAACCTGCTGTCGAGAGATAATCCATCCAATCTTTCTGTGGCGCTGTTATGTATAAAGGATCTTGAAGAGGGTATCTTTGTTTACTGATTTTTCCAGCAAGCAAGCAGTTGCCCCACGAACTGGAATACTGAGAGAAGTGAAAGATTGAATACAAGGGGCATTTAAAACAATAGGGACAAAGATGGATCCCACACGTGAATCAAGTCAAAAACACAATATAAACCAACACATATCACACAACGAACTGAATTTCCTGAGGAAGAAAGTGAAGTTTCCGTACAAACCTTAAGCAGAGGGTCTATAGTGGATCTATGCTTTAAGTCAGAACAAGTGGATAGTGATTGTCCTTTGAGGAGAGCCACCATGGTCAAATACATGGTCCAAGACCAACCACAAAAGCCCAAGACAACAACAAACACGACGACGCACTGGGAACCAATGCAGGTGCTTCACACGAGCCTGCTACCTCCATTCAGATGGAGAAGAAGAAGAACAAGTTTATAGTGGATAGTGATTGTCCTTTGACGAGAGCCACCATGGCCAAGTACGTGGTCCAATAACAACCACAAAAGCCCAAGACAACAAACACGACAACGCATTGGGAACCAATGCAGGTGCTTCACACGAGCCTGCTACCTCCATTCAGATGGAGAAGAAGAACAAGTTTATAGTGAATAGTGATTGTCCTTTGAGGAGAGCCACCATGGCCAAGTACGTGGTCCAATACCAACCACAAAAGCCCAAGACAACAAACACGACAATGCTGTCGAAAACGCACACGCACGTTTCCTAAAACTCACCGATATTTATTTCTAATACAATATATTTCAGCTCCGAACATTACAACACTCAAGACCAACCACAAAAGCCCAAGACAACAACAAACACGACAATGCACTGGGAACCAATGCAGGTGCTTCACAAGAGCCTGCTACCTCTGTTCAGATGGAGAAGAAGAACAAGTTATAAAATTTTATCCAGTTTTTACAAATATGGTTTTACCTGGATACTCTTCCATTTTTATACCACGAAGAGTTTCATTGCTTGATTTTTTTTTCAGTTATATGTTTTAGTATAAAATGTATATTAATTAACACTCAAAAAGTACATGTTTCAATTGGCAATACGTCACTTTTCATGTCACTACCTGCAGTGAGCAGATGTTCAAGAAGCTGAATAAAAATCAAGAATCTTATCTGACCATTTGTAAATCCCAAATGATACCTGATATACAATATCAACTATCACTTACTTCAAATTGGACTAATGAAGCCACTTTTAACTCCTGTTTATTCATATGTCAATTTTTTTCATTTAGTTTGATTCTTACCATTATTTCGTCAATCATCAGGGGATGGTCGTTGTGACAGCCTAGGTCACAATGTAAAGTATGGCACCTCCACCATGCTAGACCAAGAAACAGACGAAAGTATTGACTTTAATGTAGTCCAAGTAAGTGAAGTAAATAATAGTTATTTAATGGAAAGGGAAGGCTTCAAGCGTTGCACAGACAACATTAAAGGTATTAGGGGCAAGTAAAAGTTGTTGCCACTGATCGCCATGTTGGCATTTGGGCTGATATAAGAAGACTGTATCCAAAGTGGAGCACCAGTTTGATGTTTGCCATCTTTCTAAGAGCATAACAACAAACTAAATGAAAAAGGATTACTCTGAACTTTCCCCATGGTTTAAATCCATCTCTAACCATCTTTGGTGGTGTGCTTAACCCTTTGAAAGTAATAAGAATTTGTTGCCAAAGAAGTGGCTATCAATCTTGTACCACATTTCAAATATTCACTCTTGGGACAGTGTGGACTTGTACCAACAATGTCCACATCCACCTTTGACATATGCAAAACGAATCGACATATGCAAAATTTCATTTCTTGTAAAAATTATTATATTGATTTTTGAAATGCTTGTCTTCAGTCTGGCATTTATACTGTATGAAGCTACTTATAACTCGTGCTTATTTATAGGTCAATTCTATCATTTAGTTTTTTACTATTATTTCGTTGATTGTTTTTAATTACTTTTTTTTCTTAAAACAATGGTATATAGCATTGGATATCATTAAAAATAAAATGAAAGCCATAAAGCCATATTTTTACTATCAACTTTAATTTAGTTTAATTTAGTTATGTTTACTTTTTATTTATTTCTATTATTATTTATGGTCCCATTAACAACTTGTAGTCTCAACGTTAACACCATACAAGATGAGTCAAAACGTACTGTGTTTCATTTTCTTAAGGTTTAGAATTGCAACACTTACTCTCTTGCAACAGGTGCTCGACTCAAACTCGCAAGAGATTAATCATCCATAAAAGGACAAAAAACTAAAAGAGATTAAAATAATATTTCTATTAATACAATCAATGTGCATGACAAATCTTTGTATAAACGGACTTGTGGAAAGTTAAAAAGGTAAAAACCACAAAAAGATTTAAAACGCGAAATTTTAGAACTTTTTCCACTATTTCTTCTTCAGGGGAATGATTCAAATTTCAAATTTCTAGTTATCAATGAATTTTGGAAACAGGAGCAAAACTCTGTTTTTGATATGTTAAAAGAAAAACAACTGTGGCTCTCAGGGGAGGGTCGTTGTGACAGCCCAGGTCACAATGTGACCTAATATGGTACCAACACCATGCTAAACCAAAAAACAGACGAAAGTATTGGCTTTAATGTCGTCCAAGTAAGAGAAGTAAATAATAGTTATTCAATGGAAAGGGAAGGCTTCAAGCGTTGCACAGACAACATTAGGGAACTTAAGCACCAAACGTTTTCTATGGGGCAACGGCAGCCGGAAGTTAACCTTACTTCCGATCAACGTTTCCCGCCGAGATGGTCAGTCATCATGACTGTGCGCTGACGCTTTTTTGCTCATTTTGACGTCGTCTGTAAAACGTGAGTTTCATCTTTTTGATTTTCGTGCTCTTGTGTGGTTTAGCTCTCAAAAATTTTGTTTATTATCATTCTTAAGCTACTACTCTATACTTGAGGAACTTGTGTGAGCTTTTTTCAATAAGTTATCATCATTGTTAAAACATTTTAGGCTTTGTCGTGACGAAGATCAAGATGGCTGCCAATAAACAACCTGTAATGGAATGGACAGATCAACATGACATTCTTCTTTTGCTTGAAATGCTTGCTAGTGAATTGTTCCGTTTCAAGAAAGGCAGCTAAGACTGTGGTAAAATCTGGGAATCAATCCACGAAAGATTGAACGAGCTGGAAAATACAAAATTTGTGATAAAGGAAAAGAGGGGCGTCAGGGATCGATTGAATCTGCTTCAGAACAAGTTCAAAAGCACGCAACAAGTAGAGCTTCGAGATTGTGAGTTGTCCGCAAAGGATGCACTCATAGAAGAGCTGTGTGAGAAAGAAGATAGCTTTTCTGCTAAAGAAAAGAAAAATCAGATGATAAACAGGCAGCTGAAGAAATCAGAAAGAATCAAGTGCGTCATCTGGTGGCAGCGCCAAAAAGACTTGGAGAAGTGGAGGTGATGCTTTTTTGAATTGTCCCTTTGGTCCTTCATTTTGTGTTTAAAAATCAGTCTCACTTTGTAAAAATACTGTTATTTTAATCTGAAATCGGGGACGAAAGGGACATTTCTCGTTTGGCATGTGCTCTTCAAAAAATAAAAAAAAATAAAATAAAAGGCCCAGCGGGTGTTTTCCACTCTTTGAATTTGATAGTGTGAACAAGTGTCAAATGCAAACTCTGACAACCGTCACATCACGTCCTCGTTTCATCATCAAGTTGGCTTTAATACAAAGAAAGAAGATGGATCGTATTTAAATATTACTGCTGTTGTTTCAATTCTTGGCGACGGAGACAAGTTGTCAGTTGTGTCTTGGGCGGTGCCTGTGCCGTAAAGAATTTACAGACGATCGACTGATGGAGCAGATGGAATTTACGCAAATGAAGGAGTGCAATGCTTTGTTGTTAAGGAGGAATCCTTTACATTGCCCCAAATTGAATGTGACATTGTGGAATTTTATTGATTTTGGATCCAGTTCTTCGCTCAACTGCTTCTGCCTTTAGCGATATTTTCTCAAATACAACGTGAAGGTGAAATGCAAAACTACACAGGACTAAATACAGAAATACTCTCAACAGGAAATACTGAAATACCCTCAACCACACCAATGCGGACGACTTCTGAACCTTATCAATGCAGACCAACTATTAAACCGCACCAATGCCGACCTACTACACAAGCACACCAACGCGGACATACGACCAAGTTTTACAGGAAGGCCCTCAGCAACTCCATTACCAAAAACGTTTACCTTCCTGAATACGTGATTGTAATCATTGTCATCGCTGTTTCTATATTTGGACTTCTTCTTTGCAAGATCATTAGGAGGATCAAACGTTTTATTATGTTTCAAAGAATGATTGCATCCTCACAGGCCACTCTGTTTGAACTTCATAGCAATTCACAAGAAAGCCTTGAGCAGATACAAGAATCGTCTTTGTAAATAGTGTACATATATAAACAATAGTAACCGTGTTCATTTTTTTCACAATACGAATCTTTATTGTTATATTGACAGTTCTGTTGTTACATATTAATGTTAATGCCCCGTACTAAATAAATAATAGAAAGATTTATACATCTCCCTGAAATAATCAAATTGTCCCTTCGGTCCCTCATTTTGAGCTTAAAAATCAATTTCACTTTGTGAAAACACTATTGTTTTAATGTGTTACGCGGGGACAAAAAGGACTTTTGGGACCAGAGCAATAACAACTACAATAACACATATTATGATCAAAAATATACAAGTGTCCATCATTAGTCAACTATTTCCTCGGACGTCCGTGGTCCGACAACAATATTTACATTCTTTGGATCTCTTAAACTTTTTTAAAGAAACTTTACAAAAAGTTAAACTAAATTTAACTAAACACCCAAACATTATATATCGTTATCTTCCTTAAACCTCCCACTTTTCATCTATCTAATAAAATTGGAAAAAAATATCGATAATAAAATGAAATAGATGAAAAACATCATCTCGTTGCTCACATTTCATTCAGTCTTTGAAGGATTTTTACGGTTGAACACATTCACACTCTATAAAATCTATATAAATTATATATCACTAGAATCGTCAAAACTCGACGATTTGTGTTTTGATTTTAAAATATGGAAAAGTTTTAACACGATTGTGAAATTTCAGGAAAAACTCATTTTAAGAAACACAATTCTCAAACATTTTTTGAAAAGTTCACCGTTGAGCCTTTTGCCTTTTGTAAACTTTAACGATGTGTTGTTCGAAACCATGTGGCATAGTTTACTTCACTATATAAAGACAACATCTTCATCAATTTAGAACCATACAACCATGGAGTGTATAATTTGTTTGACAGTGACAAACTGCCGACTGGGTTGCTCCACCCAACCCATTCATGGAGGCTGTCTTGGTCGATGGATACAGGACCACAACACCTGTCCATGTTGTCGACACGAGATATATCGTGTTGACAACACGACAGATGTTGTGTTGTTGAGGAGAGTGAGGTGGCAATGGTTGGGGCTACCCGAGGATTTCAATCCCGTCGCGATCATTGAATACACTTCCCACTATCTTGTTTCTGGACTCTGAACGCTGCCAAACATTTGGCCTCGATGTTTTCAAAATCAAATCTTGCATAGGAACCGTGCAGAAAATCTGGGTTCTTGGAGTGGTAACTCTCCCACAACACCAAAAATTCTTCGTCCGAAATTATGTTTCTGTCATACGCTAGCAACAGCATCTCTTTTTTTCATGGAAAGACATTCAGAAAGGTTTGATCTGCAGTGCTGAACGCAAGATACATGAGCAAGACCATCCAGAATGAGCTGATTAGGACATGGCCAGAAATCTGCGATGGTCAGCGGCTTGCACCAGGGGTGCATTGCTTGCATTTTTTGGCGAAACAAAGATGGCGGCTAAATCGAGAAGTTCACATTCGGTCGAATTTTACACCGATCTAAACAACTTTAGTTCAGCCAGTTATTTTGAAAAAGGGAGGAACAAGAAACGAAAGTTTTTTGAGGTGGAGAGGGTGATTTCATCCAGAGAAATCAAGAAAAAGGTAAGTCCTTAAAGCCAAATCGGCAGCTGCTGCGTATAGCAGAACACAGATAGTTTGTAGTTAGCTTCTGCCTAGACCTATTGAACATAACTTGACCATTAAATGAGACAATTTATAAAATCTCCAATTTTTCTATTGAATCTCCGGATTTTTCGCAGTCCACCTCCAGATTTTCAGCTCTGAGCCTTGGTTTGCAGGTCTGCTTTACCAAATCCTAATATAATGACCTATTTTTATACTTACAAATAAATCTCTCTTGCTTGGCATGTTACAATAATGGCAGAAGTACGTTTCTTTCTTAATATCACAAGTAGAAAAGCAAAATTGTTGTTTTTTCCCAAATGTAAGGTCTAAAATAGCACAATTTATGTTACTGTTATCAATATTTAAATATTTCGTCTTGCTAGACGGTGTTTCTTATCAAATGGAAGGGGGTCTCAGGGCTGGAGAACACGTGGGAGCCTGCGGAAAATTTGAATACTGCTGCTATAAGGTATAATGACATTTTAGTGGACACTTGTCAATTTTAATTGTTATGAGGGACAGTATGACATATTTACTCATGAATGATAACTGCTTTTCTTTGTGGGGGTATTTTGATTCTGTAATAACATTGTGTATGGTGCATATAGTAGTCTATGATCATTGCTGATCACAGAACATATCATTGCCAGTGGTGAATTCGTTGTCTTAGAACAGACAAAATTAGTATGAAATTTATGAACAGAGTACAGTAACTCAAAAGAATTTACAATTCCTTGAAACTTGCTAATTTTTTTAAATGTAAATTTTTGTTCATGTATAAGATCCCCTGAATATAAGCTCCCCCCCTCAAAGCCCTTTGACCAAAAATAAGTCCTGGGGCTTACTTTCAGAATTTTATAATAATTTATGTCTGGATGTTATTATTTACAATTTAAAAATACTGGGCTTTTTCCTTTAAATTGTACCTTAAATGCATTTTCGACTGGAATTTTCTGTATGCCTGCAAGGTTCACTAATATAAGCATAGTTTGCAGCTCACCAGTGTTCGGGAAAAGCATACCAGGCATTTCCATACAATTTTCATAGATATTGTTCATTCATCAGGACTCTAATATTCAATTTCATAATAGAAGTTAACTGACAGAATTTTTTTATTTCCAGATCATATGAACACCCAAGGCCGTCCGAGGAAAGCCAGGAGGAAGGGGTAGTGCAACTGGCTTGTGCAGTGCAAGAACACCTTAAAGCCAAAAGCTAGTTGCCTACCTACTTTAACATGAGGCACAATGTGTTTCGTTTTTTTTTTCAAGGAAAGGGAGTGCCTTCCAATGATAGGGGAAGCATACTTTTAGAGAAAGATGATTTTTATTCCTGCCACCTACCAGCAAATTGGGATAGAAATGTTGGTAATATCGGGGATGGAGTGACAATTGAATTTCCTGTCAAAGTAAAACCTTTTTTGTCAAGGAGCCCAAAGAGTTTTTCCTTGGTAGGGAATTCGATTGTCCCTTCTCCCCGATATTATATTGAGAGAGTTTGCATCTCATTCTGTAAAAGGCCATGCAGTCTAGCATGAAACTGTAAAAATTAAAGAAATTTCAAGTAGTTTGTTTTGATCTAGAATAGTTTGAAAAGTTAATCCATTTAGCCTAAGGCAATTTATCAACTTCTAACTTCTCCTTACATAACTCAAGCAAAATAATATAACTAGTATGGAGAAATAAGGAATTGATCAAATGTTTATATAAAAAGTATATAGCTCAGTTGGGGAAATTTACCTACAAATTTTTTAATTCAATTTTATTTCAAATTGGTAAATGTTTACACTGTTGAGATACACCACTGGCCTACAAATAGTATTGAACTAATCAAGGCAGGTCAGTGGTTACAGTTGATATACGTTATATGTTAGAAATACATGGCAATTAATCATATTAAATTATTTGTGGATAGAATTTAAGGATTTAAACAGCACTGATAATTTTATAAGCGATATAGTTTTAGTGAAATTCTCAAAGGAAAGTCTTATCATATCGGCCATTTTTAAAGTGCAGAAGGATTCTTATTGCGCATGCTTGCACGCCATACTGTACCAGATTTCTGGCCATGCTAAAGCACTATGGAAACAAGTTGATTACAAAAAACGTTTAGGGTGTTAGGAGTGGAAAAGGCTTTTGCGATATTAATTGGCATTTTGCCGGATAAAGACTATTTTACGTTAGAGTTTGAAAAAGATTATCTCTGTCGAGATTTCGAAGTCTTACATTGTTCTGAATTTTCTAGCATTTGTTCGGTTGCTATGGTAAATATTGCTAAAAAATGATTTGATCAATAATTCTGTATACCATTAAAAAAGAACTAAATCACATGTTGATTCCTACTGTTTTGTAACAATAATCATCATCAAGGGTTCATTAACGTCTCTTTCTTGTTTTTTTTTTTTTTTTTTTTTTCGGACGAGAGAGAAAGTCGAGTAAGGGTAACCAACTGCTTATCTCCTCTCGGCCCAACACAATCATAGACTTGCGCAGACAGCATCAGCTTAGCGACCGCCCGCTAAGTCGTGGAGGCCAAAATTTATTATTTTTAGAACTCGTGCATGAGAAAATGAGGCCAAGAAACTGTCAGAAACTGCGTCTTGTTATCAAACTAAATATTATGCGTTTTTTATTGTCATTTTTATTTACAGCATTTCATTTTGTCGCTGATCATGTTATTCTAGCTTTTTTCTCTGTAGCGAAATCGAGTCGAGAACTTCAAACCGCGTTTTCTTTACCCGAACCCAAAGCCACTTGTTTTTATCTGGAGGAAAATGAAGATATTGATTTGTCAGGAGGTGAGTGGAACAATTTCATCGAGTGTATCTGCTTTGTGCTTCATGCAGTTTCACTTCGGTTGCCTTGAAATACAAATACATACATTCTATTTTATTTTTATAGAACTATAATCTGTACTGTTGTCGAAAACTCTCAAAATTCTCAAACTAATCCTAGATAACTTTCAATACTCGACATAAATCACCGCCAGCAATAAACTGCAGTGACAACTATAAAAGGTGTCTTTTATAGCTCTAATTACAGCGGTTTTGTCATCTCACCGAAGAAAATACAAGAATACATGCTCGAAGGGAACGTTTCGAGAACAAAGCAAAGCTTGCAAGTACACTTGTAATCGACAAGAACTGTTGCCGATACCAGACCGACGTGATCAGGCGGTATTTCAAAGCGACCAAAGTGAAATTGAATGAAGCAGAAAGCTGATACACTCGATGAAATTGTTCCACTCACCTCCTGAAAAATCAATATCTCCATTTTACTCCAGATAAAAACAGCAAGTGGCTTTCAGATCGGAGAAAGAACGCGCGGTTTGAAATTCTTTACTCGATTTCGCTGCAGAAAAAAATCGAATTACAAGCTAAAATAACATAATCAGCGACAAAATGAAATGCTGTAAATAAAAATGGCAATAAAAAACGCATATTTAGTTTGATAGCAAGGCACAAAGCATACGGAATCACTGACAGTTTCTCGGCCTCATTTTCTCACAAGTTCTAAAAATAGTAAATTTGGGCCTCCATGGCTTGGCAGACAGTCACTAAGCTGATGCAGTCTGCGCAAGTCTAGGAATTGTGTTGGGCCGAGAGGAGATAGTCCGAAAAAAAAAAGAAAGAGCCGTTAATGAACCCTTGGTTTAAACTATTTGTCCCATTGAATTGACATTTTGCACAAACAGTATTTACCATCTAAGCTTTAATTTGGTTACTCAACATTTGTTGTTCACGAGTTTCCATGAAATCTGGTCAGGTCGCCATTTTGGCCGCCTTCTTGAATTTTCTAATTTGCAATTTTATCCAAATTTTCAACAAAACAATTGAACATCATTTATTTGCGCTATTTTGGAACCTCATAATTTTAAAATGAACACTTGATTTGCATACTTTTTTTTGCGTAATTAGGCAAGATGACGTCACCCGATCAACATAAAAAGTTGTCTTATTTATCAGACTACTGTTACCGAAAGTTTTACGGGCATAGTTATACATTAAAAGGGTTGAAATTTAAAAAAAAATCAAACACACGAAATTTCACGAAAATTAAATAAAAACAACTTAATTGACTGGAAATCAAAGCATCACAGGTTCTTCTGAAAAAAAGAAGCTTGTGCCAATAAAATATTTTTTAATATTTGAACTACAATTAATATATACAATATGAGCAGGAGATCTATAAGAGACTTTAAGAAAGCGAGCCGCAGGCAAGCTATTGTAAACCTCGTACAGATTGGATGCGAATATTGTACATTACTTTTCAAAGTCCAACAATAACTAAAGCATATTTTGTTAAAAACTTCAAAGATAAAATATTAGTTTTGCAGAAAGTCGAAGTTAAAGTCCTATGCAAATCAGGACGAATCTCTTGCAATTTACAAACTAGTTCATGGCTATGATTTTCCATTGTGTTTGGCTTATGAATTATTAATGAATTTGATAACACGATATATAAAACAGCAACAGTAGCAAGAGATATAGTAGGATGTTTCAGCTGGTATCCAAGGCCTTGGACTCTCTAAGTTGGAAGACATCAACAACTTTGGCAAAGATGTATACAGCACCTAGGCAACTGTCCAAGGGCACCAAGGCCATACCAAATATTTATAGGGGGTACAAAGCAAGACAATCAATGGTAGTCATCTAAAAGTGCTTTTATTGACTATCAAAGGCCTTTTTACACATCATTAACCCTTTTATTGCTGCATTTTCAAGGGTCTGCATGTTATCAAACTTGCAAAACTTGCCAACTTCTTAATTTCGTGATACAATTGACATTTTTTAAATTTACATTTGAGACACAAATTAATTGGTGACTTTGTAGGATTTCAATCAACGGTTTTAAGTCGAGATATTTTTGGATTATTTGAAACCAGGTTTAGTAGGAAAATATATCTATCATATCGTATTGTATCGTATCGTATCGTATCGTAGATGCCTTTTGCCAATGGCTTAACTTATAGTCTCAAAATATAAAATCAAGACATAACGACATCCTCTATAAAAGGGGCAGATCATTTTGTGGTCTAAAATAGTGCAAACTTCTGGGGGCATTACAGCAATAGCTAGAAGCTCCTGAAGTATCTGCTGCAGAACCATCATAAACTAGTTGCGAACCCTCTGGTATCCAGTTCCAAGAAAAACTACTAAATTGATTTCAAAAGAGAATCAGTAAAACCATTGTTGAACAAAATGTGTAAAACAAAATATTGCAAAATTTACTGAATATACATGCACGAAAGATCAACACATACCTGGTGCCAAGTAAGTCCTGCATCAGACGACAGGTACATGTCCCCAATTACTGAAAGGGCATGCCCAATTGTGCCTGTTGTAGTGTACAAAGTAAAATTTAGAATGCTGAGGAAGTGTGAAGAAAACCTGAAGTCCTAAATCCCTTTAATGCAGCCTTACCTTGCCAAATGCACTAAGTATACACTACGTCTATTGATCATCTACTTTAAATGGACTGAAAACAACTATGAAATACAATTTTTACGCTTGTAAAAATGCTTAACAGACTCTGAAAAAGTTCCCAACTCTCTAATATTACTTGCCAATCTCAAATCAATACTTAATAATAATCATAATCATAAAAATAATCATTATTGATTTTTGAATGGCAAATTAGTAATTTGACAAACTAAGATATAAATAATATTTGTACATTGTACGGGTAGTGAAAATCCGAGTTTGGACTTGCTGAAATCAACAGTGAGCCAAAATATTAGCGTTTTTTTTAGGATATTGAGTTTGGACTGGCAATCATTTTCCAAGTAATTAGGTGAAAACATTTATCTAATAAAGTAATGAAATTGCATGATATTGCACGGTGTCTTCAGCTCGGAACATTCCTATTCCCTTTTAGAATGCTTTCCCAACACCCAAAAGATCCATAAAAATTATTTTGGGGGGTCTGTAGGTTGGACAATGCAGTTGAGTTCATAGCATAACTTACCCATTGCCATTATGAGTCCAGGAGCAGAGGCCCTGGACACCATGGGGCTGTATCTAGTGTATGGATACAGTTTGCCAAATTCCTGAGACACATGCAGGGAGCAGTTCGACTGAAAACAGATGAGAATACTAAATTAGAATTATAAATTTTATGTTGAATACACACACGACTGCCTGCCAGGTTGTTCATAAGCTAGTTAACTATAACCTTGGATCGAGTCAAAATTCAAAGAGTTTTTTTTAATAAGAAAGTCCTAACCTTTGGCCAATAGTCCAACTATATTGTTTTCACTACACGACAATTCATATTCCTAGATTTTCAGAACGCTGACTATTGAACTTTGTATAATATACACATTATGAGACTTTTTCTAAAGGTTCATCTGAGGTAAGCCTCGCCATGTTGCCTTACGGATGGATTATTTAACGCTTTGTAAATTAAATGCCCTGTTATGTTGGCAGAATGCTAATGACAAAGTAATTACAGTAATTACAAAGGCATAGTTTAGTTTTTAATTAGCAAATAGTCATTAAAATGTCGTAAAAATAAAAGTCAGATTCTATAAAGGGCTGTGCCTTTATTTTATTTTAATTGGTATTCAAACAAAACTTCATTTTATCTAAAATAAAAGAGCACATTGTATAAGCAAAGCTGTTAGTAAGGCTCTTAAATCACTTAAGTAAACTTTTATTAATTACTAAAGCTTCAACCCTTTTCCTGTTTCGTTTTTAAGACTTTGCATGTTATCAAACTTGCAAATATTACCAAAGAATAAACAGTTGTCAGAAAAAAATTGGTAAATGCCCAATATTACCAACTCCTGAATTTTATAATAAAATAGACATTTTGTAAATCTTCGTTTCGAAACAAACAAAATGAATGGTCACTTATAGGATTTCATCAACTGCTTCAAAAGTTAGAATGAATAACACCAATCCATTTTACTCTTCAAGACAAACAAAATGAATGGTCACTTTATAGGGTTTCATTAACTGGTTCAAAAGTTGGAATGAATAACACCAATCATTTCTACTCTTCAATACAAAAAAAATGAATGGTCACTTTAGAGGATTTCAACAATGGTTCAAAAGATGAGACATTATTTTTACTATATTAATTAAGTGCACTGCCTCAAAGGTATTTATACTTACTGGGTGGCAGTTTATTTTCTTGCCATCAGAATCCACTGAAGGAGCAGGTAGGTGTCGCCATTCACCACCCTTGTCAAAAGTGATCCAGGAGCTGAGATGACGTCGTCCCACAGCTCCTCTTTCTAGCTGGGTGGCAATATAAACACCTCGCAATCCATCCACTTTGTGGAGATCAATAAAGGTGTGGTCCATGTACCTCCTTAAAGGACAACAGAGTAAAGTATTCAAGACTATCCAAACACAACAAATTAGTTAATAATCATTTAACTAAGCTGTGTTAGTATATTCTTTAACTCAGTTTAACATTTTGATTAATAACAATTTAGATGTAGAACTTTTAAGTTAAAACAAAAAGAAAAGAGATACTAAGTTAATTACACGACGTTTCGAGGATATCTTGTCCTCACTATCAAGTGAAAGTGCATATTGTATATTCGCTGCTTTAACTTTCCACACCGAATTTTTCCTTTCACTTGATAATGAGGACAAGATGTCCTCGAAACGTCGTGTAATTAACTTAGTATCTCTTTTCTTTTTGTTAGGTTCTAAGTTTAATATTTTTGCTTTAAAATAGTTTGGACCAGTTTGACAGTCTTTCTTAACTTTTAATAAATAAACAGGTTGAAAACTTTACATTTCTTCCCAGATACGTGTATTGGAAAACTGAAGTCAGGGCAATGGGTGTCAGTTAGCCATAATGATTGTCATTCATACTTCCCATTACTGTTAAGCACATGCAGAGCCTGAAATTACTTTATAAAAAGATGTGACTTGAAATCTTAATCAGAATACAAGTGCTTTTTTCCAGCTAATGGACACAAACAACCTCTTGTCCATCTATTAAGATAAGTAAGCAACCAAGAATCAGACACAACTGTCAGACATTGAGACGATTCAAAGAATAAACATGGAGCAAGTGAGTTGTGCAACTGTGTTAGTTGCCAGTGTTGAAGCCAACAAAATTCACAATTATTAAAATACAAAACTAATATTTATTTTTTAGTTCAAATTTCAGAGCAGCTATAAGAGCCCGAGCTTATCTCTGATTTCTGTAGTGTAGACGAGAGTCTTTGACTCCCCTTGGATGAGACACTAATCCCTCGCAGGTGAGCCCAAGCAGAAGCTGATACTCATTTTACGAACTTCATAATGGGTTGAAACTTAGCTGAACCATATTTGGCAGAAAAGGTCTCATAAAATGTTCAACACTTAGCTGAGCCAAGATTTCAACCTGGGAACTTGTGGTTTGATGGCAGAGATCATACCACTGCACAACCTAGCCACTGTGTAGTTCGTAGACCAGTTGGTGGTTATTAATAATTTTTTCAAGGCAAGGTGCATTCGACTCTGGGGTCAAGAAAACACATCGAGCCAGTGCCACAG
>JAOCPT020726423.1:0-25511 GCA_026546935.2 Palythoa grandiflora
ATAGTAGTATTCTACTGCAGGTTACTAGGCCCCAGCAGAAGCTGGTACTCATTGTAGAGCTTAGTTGATAGGAACAAATCAGGCAAAGTGTCATACTCGAGGACACAATGCGGTGATGTGGTCAGCGTTCAACCTCATTATGCTAAAAAAAAGCTAAATCCTTTTACGAGCCTAAGTGGCCCATTGGAACCGGTGCTTATCTCTGGTTTCTGTAGTGTTAAGTGGATCAGACTCATTTACTCCCCCTGGACGGGACACTAATCCGTCGCAGGTTAGCTGGTACTCATTTTACCAACCTCAGAACGATGGAAAGCTGAGTCAACTTTGGCAGAATTGTAGAAGGTCACACAAATGTTCGACACTCAGCTGAGCCGGGGTTTGAACCAGAGAACTTGTGGTTAGAAGTTAGAGATGTCAACACAGCTCCAACCATGGCTCATTATACAGCTGAGTTAACTGGAAGAAGTCAGAAAGAGTCTTGCTAAAGGACATAACATCATGTCCGAGTAGGGTTCAAACCACTGAGCCAAGTATTATGAGTCATGCAACATGTTAACCTCTTCCAATAGTAAGTTAGCACATTTTTTCATTCATAGCCAACTGCTCTGCCTCCTGCCTGTTGGGTTTCTTAAATGTGTTGTAGTTTATGTTGAAATCGAAGATACTAACTCTTCAGCTACTCTGATATCGAGCTTAGCTAAATTCTTTTACGAGCCGAGGAGGTCCATTGGAGCAAGCGCTTATCTCCAGTGTCTGTAGTGTTTAGCAGATAAGAATTATTGACTTCCGTGGATAGGACACTAATCTATCACAGGTTAGCCCCCATCAGAAGCTTGTACTTGTTTAAATACTTATCTCGTAAGGGTGAAAAGCTGAGACAAACTTGGTGGAAAAGGTCATACAAGAGTTGTATGCTCAACAGAACCATGGTTTATACCCAGGACCTTGTGGCTGGAATGCACATTCGAGCTAAATTCTCATTTGTGTTTCAGATGCTGAGTTGAACAGCCTTCTTCGTGGAGAAACAGTAAGAGTACTCCCTGTGAGACAGCACCGCCAATCACAGGTCATTATCACATCCACTTGCACTCTTGCCTCAACTACTTCTACTCCAACCTCTGTTTCGGTGAGTGCACAAACAACTTTCGTACCTCCGCACATGCTTACTAATTTGTCAAATTGTGGTCTTTATGTTATCTAACCTTCGTGGAACTATCGTAATTTTGTAATGGTGCATCTCTAACCTTGTTATTTGAATCATCTGTCTACTCGTGCCTGTAAATAAAGATCTCTTTAACATATTCTCTCTTGCACTAGGATTCACAGAAACGTGCCTTTTCTGTAATTCATCTGTTTACTCTAAAATATTGATTTAGATTTCTTACTTTCAATAATATTGTTCTTTACTTGGGGGAATTTGTTGATTTTTCATGCCACATACTGTAAAACAGCCTGGTTTTGATCAAACTACGAAACATATGGAATTTGCAGTTTAAGGCTGTAGCTATTACCAATGATTGTACTTTAAAGGTAACTACCTTTTTGGTGTTTTATGACTTATGTGCAATATCGTACCCTTTAAAAACAGAAAAAGGATGTGGAAAAAATTAGGCAAATTAATAAATGTCCTAAATTTCTTTTACCTCAATTTTTGTATCCATTAAATGTATAAAATGGTTTCAAAACATAGTGTACAAGGGTCAAAGCTGAACTATTTGTTTTAAAAAATACTTGAAAATTGTATACTTGTTTGCCTACACTTTTGACAGCAGAGCTGGCAGCTGTTTCAAGAGCTAGCCCGAGGAGTCACGGAGCATCCAGGTGAAAACTTGGTTACTGTTAATCAGCAAACGCACAGTGCTTCATGTTCCCAGCAAGCTACAAGCAGTGAATCTTCTTACTCAAAGACAGTTGAAACTCCCAAAGAAGTCTCAAGAAAAGAACGAAGAAAAAGTAACTCAAGGTGAGTTAGTTACAGGGGTTTCAAAACAATCTGACGTTGGAAATGGAAAATAAAAAATAAAAGTTAGAAATTATAAAGTAGGAGTTTGAAAATGAAAAGTAGGAGTTTGAGAAATAAAAAGTAGGAGTTAAAAAATGAAAAGTAGGAGTTTGAGAATAAAACGTTCGAGTAGGAAAATGAAAAGTAGGATTTGGAAAATAAAGAAGTAGAAGTTTGAAAATGAAAAGTAGGTGTTGAAGAATGAAAAATAGGAATTGGAAAATGAAAATTGGAGTTGAAAAATGAAAATTAGGACTTCGAAAATGAAAAGTAGGAGTTGGAAAATGAAAAAAGTAGGAGTTGGAAAATGAAAAAAGTAGAAGTTGGAAAGTGAAAAGTAGGAGTTGAAGAATGAAAAGTAGGAACTGGAAAATGAAAAGTGGGAGGTGGGAAATAAAAATTAGGATTTCGAAAATGAAAAGTAGGAGTTGGAAAATGAAAAAAGTAGGAGTTGTAAAATGAAAAAAGTAGAACTTGGAAAATGAAAAGTAGGAGTTGAAGAATGAAAAGTAGGAACTGGAAAATGAAAAGTGGAAGGTGGGAAATAAAAATTAGGATTTCGAAAATGAAAAGTAGGAGTTGGAAATGTAAAATAAAAGTTTGATGTCTTATGATGGTCATGTTTCTTAGAAGTTTTGTGACTCAAAATACCTAGGGAAAAATGCTGAATTTTTTTGGTGGCTATGAAGAAGGAACAGTTTTTGTTGGAAAGTGATTGACAATAAGGGATACAGTACTTACTCGAATAAGCACCACAGTGCTTATTCAATTTTAGGATATTTTAGTTTGGCACTTATTCAGGGACGGCGCTTATTTGAAAAAAATGACCTTTTGAAGAGAACGTAACGTGACAGCTTTTTTCTGTCTATAAACATTTTTTGTGCCAATTTTCATTTTGTAACGTCACAGAAGTAGCAAAAGACAACATTAATTGACCAAACTAGTCATAAAAAGGAAACTTAGATGTACACATCTTGAACTGAAAAATGTTGCCAAACATTGTAATAAATTCCCACAGTTAAATTAAAATGCATTGCTTTGTTAATCCTTTTTCACCGTTGCCTTCATCAGTTTCAGTGGTCTGCCATTCTCAAATAAGCACCGCATTAGCCATAGAGGTGTGGCACTTGTTTGGCAGGGTTCGTATGCTTCCTGGAAAATCCTGCAATTTTATTTTCTCCTGGAAAATCCTGAAATTTGTCAATGTTCCTGAAATTTTGTCAAAAATTCAGGAAAACTCCTGGAAAATGAAACAAAATGAAATATTCCTGATTGAGGTTTTGTTTTTGGATGCTTTAGAAGTGCTTTTAGTGATAGAAGTATTTTCAGTAAGACTGACTGAAATTTCCGCAATTCTAAACACAACCTCTACTTACGTAGGTATTTTCATTTGTACAGCAACATATACACTAGGTCCTAGTTTTGCCTTTTGTTTTTGGCCGGTTACAATACTGGCACTTTTTAAAATGGTTTTCCTAGAAACTCATGGAAAACACCTGAGAAACTCCTGGAATTTTATTTTCCAATAAGTGTACGAACCCTGAGCTGTTAGCTTAAATCTTAACCAGGAGCACTAACAAATTTATTCATCAATAACCAACCGTCCTGCCCCAGCTTTTCTATGGAAGGACATCCCTTCTGAGGATAGCTCTTTGTTACCTCTTCTTGTTGATAGATAGAATTGTGTGTTATTAAGTTAACTAAATGTGTAATAGCAAAACAGTAAAGATTTTAGTTGGCAAGGGTATATTAAGATGATTAGTAATCAACAAGTTTGGTTTTAGTCGAGGAAGATGCAATTCCAAGCGCCGAAAGTCATCTGAAGGAAGTAGTTCAAAAGAAGTTACAAGTTCGTTCACTACTGCTACTTTACCAAGTTCTAGTACTTCATCATTGACTGCATCTCAGGCGAGCCAGTTTAGAAACTACTTGAACTCATCTCATAGTTCACAATTTCAAAAGCAAGATGTCACAAATACTGAAAGGAAACTATCTTCACCAGTAATGTCTGCAGTGCAACTTCAGAGCCAGCATCAGTCACAGATTCTTACTCACTCTCCTCCTTTTCAAAACCATGAGTCAGCATTTCATTCAGTGCACAGCAGGTCACCGAAGAAACAATCATTTCATCCTGTAACATCGTCAGCAGTGATTGGAATGGCATCTCCTTGCAGGCCCCTGTCAAGCAACTCATCTTTATCATCACACTCACCACAAGAAAGACACTCCATTGGATCACCCATTCATAAATCTGGTCTAACCAACAAGGCGTCAATGTCATCACTGTTTACAACGTCTGCGGCTCCTAGTGTCATAAATCAGACTGCAACAAATGATGGAACATTCCATTCACTCCACAACCTTTCACCACAGCGGGCTTCAGTATCTGCAGTTCCATTAAACAATCATCACTCAGTTTCTTCACATCAGTATCGTCGGGGTGTATTACCATCATCACCCCCTCATGATCATTTACGTTTGTTGCAGTATCAGCAACACTTCCAGCAGTGTCAAAGGGCAAAACAAATTCAACATGCACCAAACCATCTCAATATTCATCAGCAGTACGAACAGTATCAAATGTATCTGAGTGGTGTATACAACCAGGTTCTTCAACAATATCTGGTAGCATACCAGCATCTGCAGTTGATTAAGCAACACAAGTCACCAGAACAACAACGAGCACTGAGTCATTATGAGGCGCAAGTAATGTATTTGTACCAAGAGGCTCAGCTTGTTCATAAACTTTCAACTCATGCACAGCTTCAATATGAACAGAATTTAGCACAATTTGAAAGGCACATGCAGCTACTGCCATACCAGATACAGCAACAGATTGATGCTCTACAGGTTAGTAATAAGAGATTTCTCTTGGTATTGATTCGGGGTTTCAAGAAGATTTGAAGTTAGAGTTATGAAATTAAAAATAGGGATGGGGGTTAAGTGATAATAGACAGACTTAGCAAACACGATGTATGTAACGTAAAAACAATGTAAAACGGTGCACACTGTTTTAACTGACATTCTGAAAATGACATGCCGTGTTCATGATGTGACTTCACTGTTTTTCTGTTGAAAAACAGAACATGTCGCGAGGAATTTAGTCTTGTATGTGCACAAAGTGAATGTCACATAGTCTTTGCTAAATCAATCTAATTCTCCCTTTGCAGGAGTTAGTCACATGCCTAGATATCACATAGCAACACGCAACTGGTGAGCAAGCTAACCAGTGCTTTCACGTGTGGAAAGAAGCAAAGCGAAACAATGAGTGTTTAAAGAATCATTTTCGAAGTAGATTTGCAACAAGTAGGAAATCAATCTGGTTTATTGTAATCAAATCAAATACGATTTAATAAATCAGGTTTGTTGGTTTCTATTTTTTTTTCAAATGTACCACACGTGAAAGCAGTGTTAGCTTGCTCACCAGTTGCATGTTGCTTCGTGGTACCTAGTTACGTGACTGACTTGATGATCTAAACCCTGTTTAGATAATCAAGGATGTACTGTAAAACATTACTATATTATTAATAATAATAATGATGATGATGATGATGATAAATTAATATTATGATAATAATGATAATAATAATAATAATAATTATTATTATAATGATATACAATATATACTGGTATATAAGTTGACTTTGTTCGTAAGCTTATCTCTGTTTTTAGGGCCAAAATATCTTATGTTGCTGTGTTACCACTGTGAGCCAGTACCCGATTTTGAATGATAGACTTTTGATGAAGGTCTTTAGGGATTTGGAGGCTTTAAATGTTAGATGACAATGATCATAAAGGGCTGCATTCTTATCTGTTTCATAAATTTGTTTCCTAAAGAACGCTTATAGTGGAAACAGTGTTTATCACTGGAATCACTTGTGGGGTGTTTAAATACATAAACATCAATTAAAATCATTTTTACATTCCGTTTTTGATCATCAAAACTTGGTGCCCCTTGTATAAGTCGACTCCCCAATTTTGAGACAAAAAATTTAGGACCAGAACTTATTTCTCTGCTTTTATATACTGGTATAAACGATAATCTATTACTCACTGAAGTATTGTTAACAGGAACAACAAAGGCAGTACCCTCGCCTGGAACCTGAGAAACTACAGGCCTTTTTTCATCAGATTCAGCACCAAAGACCTTCCCCAGAGCAAATTTCTGAGCTGTATAGTCAGCTCCTCGAACAGCAGCAGCAGCAGAAGACAATGGCATCTAAAAACAAGTCCAACTCACAACATCAGACACAGTACAGACATTTGGCACGGCAAGAAGACGATCAGGAGACTTTGCTACAACCCCAGAAGTACAAACAGGTGATTTTTTCCTTGTATAATTCTATTTATATTGTATGATATTGAACGGCGGTGTGCTTGGCACAGTGTTAAGATCTCTGCCATCTAACCACAAGGTCCCAGGTTCAAGCCCCACCTCAGTCAAGTGTTGAACATTTGTATGACCTTCTTTTCCACCAAGGGTGACTCACATTTCCATCCTCCTGAGGTTGGTAAAACGAGTACCAGCTTCAGCTAGGGGCTAACCTGCGATGGATTAGTGTCTCATCCAGGGGGAGTCAATGACTCTCACCTGCTTAGCACAACAGAAACTGGGGATACGCCATGGGTCCAATGGGCAACTTGGGCTCGTAAATGGATTTAGTTTTAGCTGTGAGGATCAATAATATTTATATATCATTTACTTGTGCCTTTTTTCTTTTTCTCATCAACACTCATAAAAAAAAATCGGTTATATTCCCTGAGTGGCAATTAAACCCACGTCTCCCTGTATACTAGTCAGGTGTGCAAACCACTACATCAGGGACCACCACGCTGGCAAGGTAGCAGTTTCATGATTAGTTAAGTTAGTGCATGAATATCCCAATGGGGGCCCAGTTTTCTGAGTGTTGATGCGAAAAAGAAAAAAGACGTAAGTAGATGATAGATAAGTATTTATATATGAATCTTTCTCTGCCTCAAAAAATCCCCCATTATCAGATCAATAATAGACTTGGAGAGGTTGAGTTTCAGAGCAGATTAGTTAAATTCCAGTGTCAGGAAAATTATCTAAACGTTGGATGACTTCATTTTGTTTCAGGAAAAAGACATTAAAAAAGTAGTTGGGATAATCGAACAAGAAAAGTCCATGGGCAGTCTGGATGTAAAGCAGCTAAAGAACAAAAGCGCACAAAATATGCCTTCTCCAGAGAACGCAACAAAGTTAAAGCCGTCAACTGATCTTCAGCCACAAGAATTGGAAGAATCACCTTGTACTTCAAAATCATTTGCTCCAAGATCAGCATCAGAAGAAGATTTTCAATCAAAATTAAAAAGTGGTGTAGATGGTATAAAACGTCACTCTTCCAGAGACAGTGTTAGGTGTGTAAAAATATGTTGGTTTCTTCAGTTCTTTGATGACAGCATGGCTAGAATAGTAACTAGTACGGTCTTTGCCACAGAGTACTGTGTTCAAACCCTGACTCTTCTCGGCATTGAGCATTTCTATGACCTTTCCACCAATGTTAATTTAGCTTTCCATCCTTACAAGGTTGGTAGAGTAAGTTACAGTTCTTACTAGGGGCTGATCTGCGATGGATTAGTGTTCTGTCCAGGGGGAGTCTTGAAATAACTCTCATCCTTTTAACACTACAAAAACCGGAGATGAGCACCGGCTCCAATGGACCATTTAGGATTGTAAATGGTTTTAGGTGTAACAGTTTTTAGGACATTTGTTTTCGTTATTTCCTCATCAACTGTAAAACCTGTTTCACATAATTCTATATGGAAGTTTGTAGCTTGGATGTAAAGTAAGAAAGTGCCTCTCAAGTTGAATGCTCAGATAAAATTCAGAGTCACTGAAGGGAATCGAACCAGCAACCTTCTGATTACCAGTCAGATGGTCTACCCACTGAGCTAAACAGACTCACATGGGAAGCTGAGACACTGATGGGAATTGAACCTGCAACCTTCTGATTACCGGTCAGATGCTCTTCCCCTGAGCTACAGAGATTCACATGGGGAGCAGAGTCACTGACGGGAATCGAACCCACAACCTTCTGACTACCGGTCAGATGCTCTACCCACTGAGCTACACAGACTCAAATGGGAAGCTGAGACACTGATAGGAATTGAACCTGCAACCTTCTGATTACCAGTCAGATGCTCTTCCCCTGAGCTACAGAGACTCACATGGGGAGCAGAGTCACTGACGGGAATCGAACCCACAACCTTCTGATTACCAGTCAGATGCTCTACCCACTGAGCTACAGAGACTCACATGGGGAGCAGAGTCACTGACGGGCATCAAACCAGCAACCTTCTGATTACCGGTCAGATGCTCTTCCCACTGAGCTACACAGAGTCACATGGGAAGCTGAGTCACTGATGGGAATTGAACCTGCAACCTTCTGATTACCGGTCAGATGCTCTTCCCACTGAGCTACACAGAGTCACATGGGAAGCTGAGTCACTAATGGTAATTGAACCTGCAACCTTCTGATTACCGGTCAGATGCTCTTCCCCTGAGCTATCTAGACTCAACATGGGGAGCAGAGTCACTGACGGGAATCGAACCCACAACCTTCTGATTACCAGTCAGATGCTCTTCCCACTGAGCTACAGAGACTCACATGGGGAGCAGAGTCACTGACGGGAATCGAACCCACAACCTTCTGACTACCAGTCAGATGCTCTACCTACTGAGCTACACAGACTCACATGGGAAGCTGAGACACTGATGGGAATTCAACCCACAACCTTCTGATTACCAGTCAGATGCTCTTCCCCTGAGCTACAGAGACTCACATGGGGAGCAGAGTCACTAAAGGGAATCGAACCCACAACCTTCTGGCTACCAGTCAGATGCTCTACCCACTGAGCTACAGAGACTCACATGGGGAGCAGAGTCACCGACGGGAATCGAACCAGCAACCTTCTGACTACCAGTCAGATGCTCTACCCATTGAGCTACACAGACTCACATGGGAAGCTGGGTCACTGATGGGAATTGAACCTGCAACCTTCTGATTACCGGTCAGATGCTCTTCCCCTGAACAGAGACTCACATGGGAAGCTGAGTCACTGATGGGAATCGAACCCACAACCTTCTGACTACCGGTCAGATGCTCTACCCACTGAGCAACAGAGACTCACATGGGGAGCCGAGTCACTGCTTAAGTTCTTGTCTATTTCAGCTGGACATATTTGATGAGTCAGATAGTCATATGATTCTGTTCCTCGAATGATTCTATATGGAAGTTAGTAACTGCTTCTCAAGTTGAATGCTCAGGTGAAGTTCTGAGTCACCAACAGGAATCAACCATTGGACATACATCTCATATCTGCTCGCAGGATTCCCATCAGTGACTTAGAATTTTTTTTATTATTTACCATAGGTATATGTATTAGATAACAAGTGGCAGCTATGCTTTATGATATATAAAAAATAACCTGTTATTCAGTCAAGCCAGGTCTCGCTCATTTTTCTATATTTCACTTTTGTATTTTTGTAGACTTCCCAACCAAAATGCAGCAGAATTCGAGAAAACAGTGGCTTGCAATGATGACAAGGTAAAGCATATCAGATTATTATCTACCTACTTAAGTACGGATTCAGAGAGCAAATAAAATTTTCAGAGTCTACACAGCCTGGAAAATTCTGAATCTTAGAAAAAAATCCAGGCCTGAAAAAGTTCACAAAAAGAGCATTACTGAATTGAACATTGCAACATTTTTGGATAATTTCATGGTCAAAAATGATTCAGAAGGTCCCCGCAGTCATTGGAAATTCTGGAAGGTCCTGGAATGGCTAATACAATACAATACAATATAATACAATACAATGCAATACAATACAAAACGATGCCATACAATACAACAACCTTTATTAAAAAGTTCCAGGCCCTGGAAAGTCCTTGAATTTGGGTCGTGGCCCTTGAAAATCCTGGAGTTGGCCAAACATTTCTTTCTTTACTTCCAAAATTAATAAAAATAAGCTGTTTGTTAGAATATTTTTTATGTGACAATGTTGTAAAACAAGAATCGCGACTCCAGAAGGCTTGATTTTTGTCCAAAAACAATCTTTCAAAGCTTGTAAATATAGTATGTGTATTGTTAAACTGTTTTTGGAAAAAAGTATGTAAAACATTCAAGTTTTATTTGATTGAGAAGATAAATTAATTTGCTTGGAAGTATTCTGGAAAGTCCTGGAAAAGTCATTGAATTTCACATCCAGTAAATAGTGGCAACTCTGACAAACGAAGTCTTGCTCTGTAAGATCTTTCTTCATTTCAATACATTTATTGGACATTTTAATGCCATAACACTGATCAATTGAATCACTGATCATGAATAAGAGAATTAAATTATTTAAATGAGATTAGATCAGATTAGGTGAATATATAGTAAGTTTATATCCTCATGTAGTTTAAGCATTATATAAATATTTTGTTATTATTTGTTGCTATTTCTCAAGTATGATTTAATTAGAATTGACTTGCTTGTTAAAAATGTGGAAATTACAGTCAGGCATATTGAAATCTTGAAAGGATTGTTGCTAAATCATTTTCTGACATGAATTGTTCCAAATATTTTTGACATTAACTTTGGTGTTCTTCAGTGGAATTGACTTGGTTACGACAGTTGTTAAGCAGCAAAGAACAGAAAGTGACTAGGAACATTAAAGAATACTCTAAAATGGATTGTGGATTTTGAGAGTGCAAAAATTGTCGCCACATAACACGCTTACCCCAAAAGGCTGTTCCTTGAAGAATGCTATTCCATTGGTGACAAATATGCTGGAAATGACTACATAGCAGTGCCATCTATTTACAACTGCTTTTGTGCGAAAGACATTGTGAAGTTATAATAGATTCTTGTTCTTTGTTGCTCAACTACAATTGTTGTTAGCAAGTTCATTACACTGAAAAGACCAAAATGAGGAACAATTTTTTAAATAAAAACTTAATATTTTCTTTAGTCAGAGACAGTGTTTTAGCGACAATCCTTTCAAAATTTTACCTAGTTTGTGTTGTCAAAAAACATATTTTTGAAACCTGTGTAAGAAGCTGCACAGCAGAGGAGTCAGTTTGGCGTAGAATCTGTCTGTACAACCTGGGCTTTGCATTCAGGCTGATATTTGTTGGTCTTCGTCTGATTTTGGGGTTTCTTGTCTTGTTACTCTACTTTTTCTTCCTCAACAAAATCAAATCATGTGGTGCTGTGTTCGAGGTCATGTACGTGCCATAAAGCAGTTGCAATTTTGTGTCTGTAACCCTTGTCTGTGTGTTATGAGTGAGCATTTAAAATGAGATGCATCCTCATACCTCAGTTTTTGACTGCAGGGAGAGCGATTAGTAAGCCTGATTAATTTTATTGTTTGTAAACTAAAACAGAAAATTAGGGCTGCAAAAACCTGTATGAAATAGCTGTTTATAATATCCAATTATCGGTATTAAAGGTAAAACCCGTGTCTGATAGATTAGAAAGTATGTAACTTAATTAGAGCTGGAAATAATTATCAGCTTGACTATCACTTTTATTCCAAATCCTTAGTAGTCTCTTCAGAAGTTTCTGATCCTCTTTTTAATTTTACCACTCAGGCACTTTCTTCTCTCAGTGGAGAAGGCGCCAAGCAGAAAAGAAGAAACAGCAGTAACCAGCCACAGAAAAGAAATACTATCAAAAACAAATCTTCAGAACTATCATCTAAAAAATCCAAGCTATCTGAGGTTTCTACAAAAGATGAATGTAAAAGACCTGTTGCAGATAAAGAGATTTCAAATACTACCACGAATAATAATATGGTGCCAGACGAAATACTTCCAGGTGCAATCAATCTTTTGCAAAGTGATGGCATTGCATATCCAAGTCTTCCAGGAGCTTTTTCTGGCTTTATTAACCTAGATTATATTGGAAGACTTGCAGATCTACCATTGACATCAGATTCATCGACTTCTGTTTCTTCAGATGTTCCTTCTTTCTCTCTTGGGTCATCATCTTCAGATCTGCTTAAGAGTTTTTCACACGTGCCGAAAACTTCAAAGTTGGATTCGTCTAGTGTTAATCAACAAGATCATCCTTCTAAGAATAAGGACAAAATATCGTCCGTGTCTCCAGATACTAACAAACAGTCATCTTTAAATTCAGCAGAACTGTTTCCAACTGCAGCAATTTCAGATGCAAGAGCGATGGCAACAGAAAGCCTTCGAATCATTGCTGATAAAATCGAGGCAAACCAGGAAAGGGTATCACGAACTAACTCAACTGTAACAGAGTTTTCTACAAGTGAAATTATTGCTCAAAACCAAGAAAGACCTTCAGTGATCAAAATTTCACCGACAAGGAAAAAACCAGGAAAAATTGTAACAGATGATAACAAAGAGGAGACTGTTTCGGATGATGTTGGTAAAATAAGCACTGCAGATAGTTCTTTCAAAAAATCAGCTGCCAGAAAACCCAGATCAAAAAAGAGGAAAGCAAAAGAAGTTGAATCAGAATATAAGAAAACCAAAAAAGTAAACAGCCTAGGAAATGTGACTTCCACAGAAATTGATGCAACGAAACAGGAAATAGACTCACATGAACCGAAACAAATCGCCATCTTAGAACAGAAAGAAGTTGAGGCACACTTAGATGTGCCGCCTAGGGCCAGTGCTGCTCTCTCAATGGAACAAATCACTTCAAAATCGAAATGCACAAAAAAGATCTCAAAGAAAGAAGAATCATCTAAAAACTCGTTATCATCAACAGTTACACCAGTTGAAGTTGAAACTACTCGTGTTCAGTCACTGCCGGGATACCAGTCAAAGCCACTGCAGTTCTCAACCGATATTCAGACTAAACAGTTGGATACGAATCATCCTCTCCCTCATTCGGAGGAACAGTTTCTTTTTGATTCTCGTGTTGTGTCAGCAATAATTGACTCAATGGTTGAAAGCAGTTCTTGTCCCATTGGGAGTTCAGCGCTAAAATATGGTTCAGACACGGACATCAAAAATTTCGCCATTGAGCAAACAAGTTTTAAGCCATCAAGTAAGGACAATACTGGGGCAGAACCAGCTAAGGAGAAGAAGAAGAAAGATAGAAAGCCCAAAAAAGAAAAGAACAATGTTAAAAGAGAGAGAAAAGAAAAAGAACGAAGAGTTAATGGCAAAGGTTCTGATCCAGATAATGGCAGAAAACCTCAATCACAACTGAAGGTAGCAAACCCAGATTCTATAGACCCTTTAAAGGCCAATGTATCTTTTAACAGAACAAGATTTCCATCTTTTGAAGAAAAACTAGATATTATTTATAATACACCAGAAGAATTCCAGAAAAATGAAATATGTGACACCTCAGAAAGAACAACTCCAGGCTCCACAGAACCGAAACCAGTCAAGATTGATGAAAAAGGGAAAGATAATATGGCTTCATCAAAAGTAAATGATGTTAGTTCATTAGGAATGATGCAAGTTCAACTCAAAATGCTTGATGCAGCCCCTTTGCATGTCGGAAAGCCAAACCAAAGCTCAAAAATTCAAACTCTTAAACCAAATGAAATGTGTGATGGAACCCATGCAAGAGATGAGAATCAACCCAGGAGACCTTTCGAAGAGTCGAGTACAACAAGTAAGCAACCCACATCGCTTAAGGGTGGTGTTAAAGGTCTTGCAAATTCGGATGGAATGGAGACCTCTGAAGACCTTGAATCAACTTTAAGAGGTACTACTACGTCTTTGAGCAATCAGTTGTACGTGGGCCAGCCTCCAGATAATGATGTGGACTCCAAAGGTATTCATTAAGATATCTCTTATGTATGTAAATTGCATGTGTATTGTTTTGTATGCCCTTGTTTGGGTCTTCTTGCCAGTTGTGATGAGGGATATCCGTTGAAAACGTTGGGATTAATTTAGGGTTTCTTACCACATTTTCCCTTTATTCGAAAACAATTTGCTCTTGTCCTGATTTTCTCCCAGTCTCCCTATTTTTATCAGATATGAGTGTTATACATCAGGCAGCTTTAACCCTTTCACCCCCAGGCAGTTTATCAACATCTAACTTCTCCTTACATAACTCAAACGAAATTACAGAACTGGTAATGAGAAATAAGGAATTGATTAAATGGAATAAGATGTGGAAGTTGAAAAGCCAAATTCTTCCAACTTCTTTATATAGAAAGTATGGAGCTCAGTTGGAAGAATTTACCAACTCATCATTTGCCAAGCTTGGGGCTTAAAGGTTTATAACAGGAATCTGTCCAGAAGGTTTTGGAGGCTAGTATACCAGTTTGGGCACCCAAATTCAGACATCCAAAAAGTTAACCATTGTTTTATATAATTTTTTTGAATAATGAAAATAAATCTACTTAACACCAAATGAAATTTATCACACTTCTGCGATCTTGGACTGAAAACGATGCTGGACGAGCATTATAACTGACTGGAAAGAATCGCATGTGTGGGAATACCAACCCTTCATGGTTGATATCATTGAATTATCTACCAAAAATTGGTCTCGATTTTGCTGAAAATGGACAAACAAGCAGTCCTCCCCAAAGCAGAGGTGGCAGAGCGGAGGCTCATCATGGTCATGTGATTGATAATTATAACACCAGACTGGCTTAATGCAATCAGTTTCAGACATAATGAAATTTTTAAACTTTTATCTATAATGTTACTTGTCTGAGTTTATAAAAGTAGCCCAGAATAGAGTTGACCAAAATGAGACTCTGTCAAAGGAAAAACATGTTGTTTTGAGCTTGTTGCTTAAGAATATTTTACCAAAACCTTTTAATTTTCCATCTTTTTTTATTTTTGGGAAGAAAAGAGCAGAGCGGAGCATGAGTATAAGCAGAGTGGCGCAGCACCACTGTACCGCTCCGTGGGGAGAACTCTGACAAGAAAGCTAAATTTCCACAAAATGTTTGGTTTGCCAATCGAATCTCGTTTTCATTCCAAGATGGCGGAAGTGTGACAAAGGTTTTTGTGCCCCGATTTTCGCGCATCGTATTTATGGAAAATTACTTGTTACAGACAACATCACTTTATGTGGTATTGGCTGTTCGGTACTATACAAAGGGGCTTACCGTATATGGTATGAGCCAATCAATACTATACCAGGGCAGCGACCAGATGCAATGAGTCGCTCAGGGTTACCATGTGTGATATTAGCTCTTTAATACTATATGGTTTTAGCCAGTCAGTGCAAATACGTAGGGGTTACCATATTCTATGGTATGACCCATTAAACCACAATATAGAGTGTTAATGCGCATGAAATTGTTTTTGTCTCTAAACAGCTTTATCACCAGCAGGGCAGCAACTTGAAGTGAGAGAGGAAAAGAGTGCTATGGAAACCGTCAGTAGGCTTGTGGCTGCAAAGCGTGAGAGTTCACAGAAAGCAAAAATCAAAAAACGACAACAACAGGAAAAAAGAACAAGGCAAGGAAGGAAACCGGAAGAGGGCAGAAAGAAAAAGAGTGAAAGCTTGATGAATATTCCAACAGAGCAACCAGAATTTACTTCAAAGATGGATCCACCTAAAACAAGTTCTTCAGAGATTTTGGAACCATTTCTTCATCTAAAACCTGTGGAGAAGAAAACCACAATTGAGACTAAACTCTCATCAGATAGTCAGTCTCAACTGCATGTTGAAGCTGAGGATCACCCTGAAGTGCCTTTGGGACAGAAAAAAATAAATGTTTCAACTGATAACTCTATGAAACATAAACTTTCATTTGAGCCAAACTACCTGTCGATGGAACAAATGAGATCAGATGTTACAAGGCCGGGAGAAATGAAGTTAACAGCTGAAACATCTGTGCAATTCTCGGAGCGAAAAGATCCAGTTATTCATCAGGCTGAAAACATTTTAACCGGAGACAAGGTGTCAGATTCCACAAGGCACGCACCAGATCAATTTCAATCAACAAAGGCGATTGTGAAAAATTCCCAACCAGTCAAAGAAGTTTCAAAAGCTAAATCAAAAACTTTGGAGATAATTAAACAAGATATCAAAAGAAGAATATCAAAGAAGGAAAAGCTATCTGACTCAACCAAAATGCCTTCAAATGTAGAAAGACCGCAAGATTTAACTTTAAATTCTTTAAATTCTTCCCAACCTGATGTTGCCATGAACGTTTTGAAATGTTCTTCAGAAGAAAGCTTGGCTCAGCAAGAGAATCCAGGAAATTATATAAAGGGACCTGAAAGTGAAATCATGCTTATGAACGTGGCAGAAAACTCCTTAAACACGGGTAAACAAGAAAATCAACCCCTAGATACGAACGAAGAAATATCAGAAGAAAAGCGATTTAATGAACTGAAAAGACTACTAAAAGCCAAGAAACATGTTGAAGCTAAAAAATTGTGCGAGGCTAAAAGTATAAAAGATGAAACGAAACATGCAGTTGTGAAAGAACTTATAAAGGAGAAGAATCAGTGTCAGTTACAGGATACAGCAAGGGAAACGAAACCTGAACTCATCGACAAAGAGTTGTCAGCAGAAAATGAAATGAAGGAAGATAAACCAGAGGTCAAAATTGAACAACCAGTTGGAGACCAGTTGCAAGGTGCATTGAAGGAAACAGAAGCAGCTGTTAAGAAACCCGGAGAAAATAGTGGCGAAGTGGTCATTAAACGGAAGAGAGGAAGACCTAGGAAGTACAGACTAGAAGATGGGAAAGGGCCACCAAATAGTGTGAAATCAGAGACAGGGGGATCAGCTGTTGTGAAAATGCCAAGGAGAAGAAAGAAAAAGGCAGCAGGTACATTTTATTTCAATGTTGTTTTTATCCAGCTAACATTTTGAAACCATTTAATTGGCCCATAACACTCACTGGGCCTTTTGCAGCTATAGGTCACATGGTACCTGATACGTCAAACTGGAATGCAAAATAATAATTATAATGATAAGATATTTTTATAGCGCTACTTTTGTAGTATTCAGCTTTAAAATAAAATTAAAAATTTTGAAAAGAACAGGAAAGAAATATTTCAGGTGGGTCAAAAACAGGTTGTATATTAATTCTTGTACAAAGGTTCTAAGGTAGAAGAACGCACTCGAGTGAAGAAAAAATTGGGTCCCTGGGATCATCCTCGTTTGATAATTCTATACCCCATAATTTGCTATGTTGCCAGCATGGTGAGTCCCGGTTGTGTAGTGGTTATCACTCCTGACTAGTAACCAGGAGACACACATTCGAGTGCCAGTTGGGGCATTCAAACCAATTTTTTCGGATGAGTGTGCTGGAAGGAGAAAAAGATGTTATATTTATGTCTACCTTTTTAAAAGGAGATTGAGCCCTTATTCAGAACAAAATAGGTTTTATTGTAGCACTCAGATTTTGCTAAAAACAGTAAAAACTGTATAAAATGTTCACAATGTGAACGCAACCTCCTTTTTGGTTATCTGAACTAGTGCTTTCCAAAAGAATGTACCAGACTCCAAGAAAAAAACAATTAACTAGAAATTGTGGTTTTTTGTTGTTATACATTTCCCAGTGGAGTCTTGTTTCTTTCACCTCAACCTTTGCTTTTACTCTCCATTTTGTTGGATTTTATACCACGTGACCTCCAGCTGCAAAAGGACTAGTGACAAAAAAATTGGTGCCGGATCGATTTTCATGTGTTTACCATGACTTTTAGGTACTGGATTACCGTCATTCATGTCATAGTTCAAGCAGGCCTTACTTCCTTACCCCGGCAAGACAGCACTAACTTAACCAATAAAGTACCATAACAGGCCTGGCAGAACCGGTCCAGTTGGTCTGGCCACGTCCGGACCAACTTTTGAACTTCGTCTCATTTTTTTTTAATTTTAAAAAAATGTGAATTTTTGAAAATCAAAAATGTGTACAATAATAACGCAACATTTTCTAACATGAAAATAGCAACAGTTTGAGACAGCAGCATTCAACCTATACACTTCAAGTGATCCAGACCTTCTTGAGTGGTCTGTGACACGCTAGCTCTGTTTTTAGCTTAAATCTCTTGGCTTTAAGATAACAAAAGAATTGAAACTTGTGTTTGAAGACCATTTATTTGAAAATATCCATTACTGTACTGAAATAAATGTCAATCTGGTGCTAAACACATGCGATTATCACCAAAACAGGGTTGCCACAGTCCTTGAAAATCCTGGAAAGTCCTTTTTGTCCAGAAAATTTTTTTGTAAAGCTTGTTTTAATGTAGTATGTGCATTGTTGAACTGATTTTTGAAAAAAAAAAACGTGTAAAGCATTCAAGTTTATTTGATAGAGAAGGTTCTGGATTTGCTTGGAAAGGTCCTGGAAAGTCTTGGAAAAGTCCTTAAATTTCACGTCCAGTAAATAGTGGCAACCCTGCCGTAAGTTTGGTTCATTTTTTCATTAACTCTTTCTAAGAACGCGCCAAATTTGCATTTTAATAGAAAAGCTAAATTTTAAAATATCCCCAGGGGAGCATACCCCCAGACCCCGTAGTGTACTTGGGCCTGCTGCGCTTGATCCTAGCCAAACAAACTCTGAACTGATTTCACTGGGCCTGCATAACACATATATAGAGGATATCATATGGTTGCACAGAGAGACAAACTTTCTCATCGAGTATTGAATAATATTTTACAAGTCAATGAATCAAGTGAGTGAAATATTTTTCAGCACGAGAATAGAAATTTCGTATCTACAAGCAGCCATGTAATATTCTATAATATGAATACCAATATTTTTAACAAAGGCATCGCTGTCAAATGCACTGCATCAAACGGCATGATTTTTACATGTAACTATAGCAACAGTGATATTTTCACTTTTCTATCGTAAATTAATCAAATAAATGATGCGTTGTGATGTTCAGGGTCGGATGATGAGGGGCATCCATTACAGAAAAGAGTTAAGAAAGAAAGAAGAAAAAAGAAAGAAATGGGGGAGAATGAAAAGCAAGGACTGGAGGAATTCTTTATTCAGGTAGTGTTTCAGGTGTTGCAAATTATTTATTACCATATTTCCTCAAATAAGCACCACACCAAAAATTTCAAAAAGTGTATAAGTGCCACCTCCAAACAAGTGCTGTACCTCTTTGGCCGATGCAGCATTTATTTGAAATGGACAGACTACAAAGGCAAAGTTTGGTATTTGAATCATTAGTGTTTTTTTTGCTGCCTCAGTGATACAGCGAAGTGTAAATTTGCACAACAAATGTTCATAGAGAGAAAATAGCTGCCACTTCAAGTTAACTTCAAAAACTTGTTCAAATAAGCGCTGCACCAAAAAAGTTTGAAATCTAAATTAGCGCTGTGCAACAAAGTTTTGGAAAAATCCTGAAATTTTATGATTTCAGTTTAAGAGATATCTTGAATAGTTTTTCAAGTACTGCCGATGTTTTTCTTGAAAACAGTTGCATCTTGTAGTTTATGCAACACCTAACTGTTGTGATTGTCTGTTTTATACAAGGAGGGTGCATGTCACACGTTGCCCAAACTTCCAAAGTGCAGGGAATGCAGAGAGATTGATGAAGACCAACCGTCCTCTGGATTGGAGTGCTGCCGTTTTAATTTATTCAGGAGGTAAAGTCAGGATTTGTTTACAATGGCTGTGGATTTTTTGTTTACAACATCGCCTGTGTATCTTACATAATAGTAATTTCCAAACCCTCATTCTACGTATGGGCTGCAGTGATCAGGAATATTGTGTAGAATATGTCTACCCAAAGGTACTTTTTTGGTTAGTGTGGATGTTTAAAATTAGGTGTACCAAAACCATCCCACCCCCCACTCCCCCAAAAAAGTGCCTTGGAGGGCATATTCTACTCAATATCCATGATTAGATGCTGCTTATTCCTTAATTGGCAGAATAACAGCTTGGATAATTGAAACTATAGGACACAATCCACGTCATGCTCCTGAGCACTTCATTTTGGAGCTCAATTGATATCCTAAGGTGAATTCAGCTGTGCTCAAGAACCTGTACAAATTATGAATGGTGGACGAAGCATGAATATAAAAAGTACCCACCCCAGCATTTATTTTCAACTCCATCTTGGGTTTTCTAGTCTGGCAACCATTAGAACAACCGACTGTGCCAAAAAACGGCAGCATGGTAGGTGCAGTGGTGAGACATCTGTCTTCTAACCACAAGGTCCCAGCTTAGCCAAGTGTTGAACATTTGTGTGACCTTCTTTTCCACCAATGTTGACTCTGCTTTCCATCCACATGAGGTTGGTGAAATGAGTACCAGCTTCTCTTGGGGGCTGTGCAATGGAATAGTGTCCCATCCAGGGGGAGTCAATGAATCTCATCCACTGAATGGCTCCAATGGCCACTTAGGCTTGTAAATGGATTTAGCAGCTGTGCCAAAAAACGCCAAGTGCTTAGTTAAGTACTAAACCGAAAAAGGTGGCAATGAAATTTAGAATCATCTATGCTAAATCCGTTTACAAGCCTAAATAGCCCATTGGAGCCGGTGCTTATATCTGGTTACTGTAGTGTGAAGTGGATGAGAGTCATGGACTTCCCCTTGGTGGGACACTGATCCATCGCAGGTCTGCGCCCGGCAGTATCTGGTACTCATTTTACTTATCATGGGATGAAGGAAAGGTGAGTCAGCTTTGGCGTAAAAGAAGGTCATACAAATTTTCAACACTCGGCTGAGCTAGGACCTTGTAGTAGACAGAGATCTTACCACTGTGCCAACCACATCGCCTTAATATCATCAAAACTACCCACAAATTGCTCTCAGCATACCTTGTAGCTCAGTTTTGGCAAAGTATCTTTAGATTATCTCTAATTTCAGTTTTTTTTAATTACCTGATACAGATTGAAAAGAAAGAAAAACTCGAAACGTGTCCACATTGCCGGATTTCTATTGCCAGAACATGCTAACCTAGAAGACAAAGTTCCATGGCAAACTTTGGATAATAGTAAGTGAATTTAGGGGGTAAGGTGCGAGTGTTGAATCAATTTTGATAGAGAGATAACTCGTGACCATGTTGCTGCGAGGCAAAGATCTTACTAAGTACTGTGCCGTCAGAAACATTTTAGCATAAGTAAAAATAACGTAAATATATCACCTTTTCGCTGATGTCAAACGTAGGTCTTTTATCACTAATCATTTATTGGCTACATATCTTCAGCATAGTCCGGGAGTAACTTAATTAATGAAATGGGGTTTTACTTTCCTTAGTCAAAAATTCTTTGGACAAGGAAAAGGCTCTTTACATCCTGGAAAAAATTGGTGATGAGTTTTGTACACTTGTTGATCAGGAGAAGACAGCTCTGGCCTTAGCAGGAGCAGATGGTAAGTAGAATTTTGTCTTCGTTACATTTATCCTTGAAAAGACCTTGAATTCTAAAAGGAGTCCCCGAAAAATCCTTGAATTACCTTTATCCTTGAAAAGTCCTTGAATTCGAGAAGGAGTCCCTAAAAAATCCTTGAATTGCATTTATCCTTGAAAAAGCGTTTTACTTTAAGTTTGATGACGATGTGGTGGAGATATACACAAATTCCAACAATGTTTTGCGTTCATCATATTCCTGCATTAGGAGAATTTGACTTAAATTTGTATGGGAATAAAAACACGAACCAAAACTTGGAGAAAAAAGTTTGGAATCAGTTAGCTTGAAATATGTATAATTTATGATTATTTGTAAGGGTCAAACTCATTTTTTGTCATTTGATCATATTAAGAGATGTTATCGTTGGCATGCTTAATTAGCCGAAACGGTGTAAAATTGTAAAGCTGTTACATGCACCACCAGTTAAATTTCTGCTTGGTCAACTGGTCCTTGAAAACTCAATACCGCAGTGTTCCCACTACTTCTGAAAATCAAGGGTCCCTGGGAACCCCAGTGTTCCAAAGTGAAGGGTCATTTTCAAAATTGGGGGGTCACCAGGCTCTCCATCACCCTTGACCACGTGTCAAGTGATTTTTTCGTGCGTCCTAGGGATGCAAGAAGGACGAAAGTGGCACGTCATTTTCACATTTTCTTGCGTCAAATACTCATGGCGGCACGTTAATGGGAACACTGATACCGTCCTTTAAGAATCCTTGAAAAGTCCTTACCACTGTTTTTAATTGATACACGTGCTTTGGGTTTTTCGTTCACACCCAAAATGGGTTTTGTCTGCTGTCAATCATGTCCTAGTCCAAACAGACCACACTTTCCAACACTAGTGAGACAGACTTAACCATTAGACTATAGTCTACGTGTCTGTAGTTCATGTATTGTGATTGGCTAGTGCACGCTACATGTCTGTAGTTCATGTATTGGGATTGGCTGGTGCTCGCTACGTGTCTGGAGTTCATGTATTGTGATTGGCTGGTGCTCGCTACGTGTCTGTAGTTCATGTATTGTGATTGTCTAGTGCACGCTACATGTCTGTAGTTCATGTATTGTGATTGGCTGGTGCTCGCTACGTGTCTGTAGTTCATGTATTGTGATTGGCTAGTGCACGCTACATGTCTGTAGTTCATGTATTGTGATTGGCTGGTGCTCGCTACGTGTCTGTAGTTCATGTATTGGGATTGGCTGGTGCTCGCTACATGTCTGTAGTTCATGTATTGTGATTGGCTGGTGCTCGCTACGTGTCTGTAGTTCATGTATTGTGATTGGCTGGTGCACGCTACATGTCTGTAGTTCGTGTATTGTGATTGGCTAGTGCACACTACATGTCTTTAGTTCATGTATTGTGATTGGCTTGTGCTCGCTAAATAATAAACAAAATTTTGATTGATGGCAGCCCAAAACTAAACCTCAGATCAAAACAAAGTTCAAGAAGTCAATGAAAACGGTGGTAAAAAATGCTTACAATTTTTTGCATGAGCCCTGCATTTTTAACATCAGCAAAACACATGTGAGAACAATGTCGATTATACGTGTGTCTTTTTGTTATAGCACCCGTGACTTACAAGAGAGCAGTACGAGGTGTGAGGGAGATGTGTGATGCCTGTGCCACTACTATTTTCAACATACATTGGGTGTGTCATCGATGTGGGTTTGGTGTGTGTCTGGACTGCTATCGTCTCAGATTGAAAGAACGCAGTGAACAACCGGGTGAGTTTACTTCTTGTTTGCAACTACTTTTATGTTTTATCTTTTTTGCATGCTCCAGAAATCATAAATTCTAAAGGCTGGTTTCCATATGACCATAAGCCCCAGTGACTAAACTGCCGACAGCACTGGAATGATTGGAACATGTTGCCCATGACCTGCAGGTGAATCCTAGACTGTGTTGGGACATTTAAGGCTTGTTTCCACATGCATTAACTGCCCTAGCACAGTCTGAGATCCACAAGTGTGCGAGCTTGGCTCAGTCTGTAATATCTTTGACTGCCAAGTGTGAGGCTGCGGGTTCGTTCCCCGGCCTTGTCCAGGGTTGAACATTTGTGTGGCCTCCTTTCGCTGCACCATCTGTGGACAGGGATGTTAAGCTGTTGGTCTTGTCTCCTAATCTCTCAACGTTCAATCTTAAAACTTAAAAGAACCCACACACTTGTGTTATGGCCTGGTTTTGTGATCTGTCCTTGGTCGCAGGGGGCATTTATCCTTAAAATAATATTAACTGTATGATGCAGTCCTGTCCTAAAGTCCCCCAACATTATTGTAAAACCCTAGTAATTCAGCCACTGTCTGCGATATGGGTTAGAAGTCAACCGACCGACGTTTAGGATTTACAAGCAACACACCAGCACATGCCCCAGTCATAGTTCAGTCCTGGTGCTTATGATTATATGGAAACCAGCCTTAAACTATGTTAAGGCCCAGAATGCATGACAATTGTTTAACATGATTAGACCTCGAGGTCAAGTGGGCTATAAATTTGTTGTCAGCTGATCAGTAAAATTAGAGGACATAAACAATTTTAAAATGTGTAAGTCAGTTATTTTGAATTTTGAATCGATCAGTGGTGGCCTGAATCGAGCAAGGAGAGGAAACGTTTTCAAAACTCTTTTCCGTCTTTTTGGCCAGCTGCAGCATAAGTAACTTGAATAGATTCATTCAGCTCTTCTTTGGCATACCTTCTATCAGAATTTCGATTTTTTCTGCCTCTTAAACTGCTCTGTAGATAAGTAAACTTTTTAAATTATTTTATAAAGCACGAATCAAAAAACATTTGTTTTGGCGCAGATGAATAAAACTATTAAAATGTTTTCCCTTTTATAACACATTCTTACCATTAAACATCTTCAGTTCATATTTTCTTGTTTTCTTTGTTTTTTAGTTCGTAATAGTAATTCAGTTCTGACCGAAGCTGACTGCAAAGAAGATTACCATGATGCTATGTTTCATGTTGTGTACACGGTTAAGATTATGATCTGTTGTTTTAGGTGTGATGCGGCTTCCTTGCTCTCTTGGGCATCTACTCATTAACATCTCAAATCCTTTTGTTATCTGTGCACAGTCAACGTCATATTTCAATAGGGAAGAGAACAAAAACATAGAACAAAGCAATTCGTCAAGTTTCCCAACCATTCTACTATGGCTCTGACACTGCTATTTGTATTTCTTTTATTTTTAGCTGGAACCGGAGTGAAACGCGTATTTGAGTTCCGCTGGATGGCCTGCTCTCCAGGGTTTCAGCACCAACCGAAGTTTTTAAACGTTGCCCAGATTATTCCTCAGAACTGTGAGTTGAAAAATAAAATGAATAGTAGCTATTTAATGATTTCAAGTTGTATATCATGGAATATGCCACGTGTCTCTTGTATTTTACATATATTTTATTTAATTTTTGTTCTTTTGTTTTCTAGTGTTGAATGAGTTACGTGAAGATCTTCATACTGTCCGAAGAACTTGGCAGATCAATAAAGGCAACTGCCCATGCTGTCGGAAAAAGGAGGCAGACATCAAAGAGATAGCAGGGGAGACATCGAAAGAAGAACTGGAAGTGAATGAAAATAACACAGTTTCCCAATCTTTTGACGCTGGACAATCCTCAGACAGTAAGCAAGAAACTGGCGCCATTATTGACGAAAATAAAACAAAAGGTTTGCAATATTTATAAATCATACCAATACAGTAAGTGAAGGAATGGGTTTCTTTTTTATTGCTATTTCATTACTTTACCTGTCACAAATTTAAGTTTTAATCGAGTGAAGGAATGGGTTTCTTTTTTATTGCTATTTCGTTGCTTTACCTGTCACAAATTTAAGTTTTAATCGAGTGAAGGATTGGGTTTCTTTTTTATTGCTATTTCGTTGCTTTACCTGTCACAAATTTAAGTTTTAATCGAGTGAAGGAGTGGGTTTCTTTTTTATTGCTATTTCGTTGCTTTACCTGTCACAAATTTATGTTTTAATCGAGTGAAGGAGTGGGTTTCTTTTTTATTGCTATTTCGTTGCTTTACCTGTCACAAATTTAAGTTTTAATCGAGTGAAGGAATGGGTTTCTTTTTTATTGCTATTTTGTTGCTTTACCTGTCACAAATTTATGTTTTAATCGAGTGAAGGAATGGGTTTCTTTTTTTATTGCCAGGGTTCGCACGTCCTGGAAAATCCTGGAAAAGTCCTTGAATTTTAGAAATCAAAATCCAGGCCTGGAAAAGTCCTGGAAA
>JAOCPT020726424.1:0-16341 GCA_026546935.2 Palythoa grandiflora
GAGAGAGAGAGAGAGAGAGAGAGAGAGAGAGAGAGAGAGAGAGAGAGAGAGAGAGAGAGCGAGAAGTCACACCTCCACATCATGTTGAGGCTAGTGTATAAATGAACACGTTGTCATAGGAAGTCAGCGGTAACTTAGAATTCGAAACCGGGCGATTCTGAAGGTAGAACAGTAAATAAGCGCCCATCCTCGAATAAGCCCCACCCCCTTCCTTTCCGCTAAGAAACTGCCGTGCGAAACAGGGATATTTAGTATTATTATTTCCTCACTTGCCCGAAGACCAATATATCTCGGCAATGTTTTACAGAACTTGCAGTGAAAGTTAAAATTCTGCTTTGTTATGTCTTGATGTTTTCAGTATTGTTTTTATTCTTTTGTTGACTGAAAAATAGATTTACTTCCTTTTTGAAAACGGTGAAAATTTTCAGCATAACACAATGTCGTTGATGTAGCCCTGTAGCTTTAATAAATATCATTTACCAGTGGCTAGGCACAAGAACCAGTAAATTTTGCGAAGGCTCATTGTTCTTAATTTTTCGGCGACTTCAGCCTCAAATTGTTCTTAATTTGTTCTTATTTCTGTGAGTGGTTGACGAAAAAACAAAACAAAACAAGGTATTGGAACTGAAACGACTTGTGCCACACATGTTTTGTACGGCTGAACTTGGAGGCGAACAACTTAATTGTTTGTTGAGCAGTCTTTACAGTAAATCTTTTTATGTTTTTACGCTGTGTCACTAAGTTTAATTTTTATTCTCCCGTACGCGTTTCGTCTAACTAGCGTAGACTTCTTCAAGGAGTTTTGCAAATTTACATTTCTAGCCTGTATTTTAATAAGCCAAAACAGCATAACATAACATAACATAACATAATTTTATTGTTATAATATGATACAATTTACAGTTCTGTTTAGCCTGCAAATAGCATAATGCCGAGTCGAGGCAGGCTAAAAACGTACGATTATTAAGTTACAAAATAAGGTGAAATATAAAAGGAGGAAGGTAGAAAAATAGTAAAGGACAACTACAAAGACTATTACTTGTAGGAAACAAAATAGCAGCTGCTATTTTGAGATACTCAAATAATAGAGGTTTGGCCGGATTTACGAATGAGGAACAGGCGTGCCGTTTGTGAAATGTTTACGCAAGGTAAGCAAAAAATTATTTGTTAATTAAACTGCGGAGGCCAAGGTTTTTGTGCCGTCCGAGTGATTGATAAGAGATCATATTGTAAGCAATGAAATCCATATTTTCAGTTCGGGCGCCACAAAGGCAACTGATTTAGGAACCGGCAGTGTAAAATCTCTGTATGTAGTAAATGCAAAAACTGGAAATACGCACAATGACAGGTCACGGAAAGATCGCCCCGAACACAAACAAAAACATAGCGCCAAAGACCAAACTCGACTAACCATCCCGAACAAAAGGTTCAGGCCACGTAAAATAAACAGGCGTTCGCCCTTTGAAAAGTGGATGTTCAAAATAGCTAAAAGACCACTGTTCGACCTTTTTCCTTGAAACTCGCGGAAATCCGTAACTTTACCTCGATAGTTCTAAGCGGCAATCTAGGGTTCTTGGTATGGGTCTAAAATTTACCATATTCTAGAAACAACAAGCGTCAGGAACTTTACAAACTGAAATCCAATCCTAGCAGATAAAAATCTTGAGCCTGCTCTTTTGTCTACGAATTGGGTTCAAGCTGAACACTTAGACACTTGAATGACGAGCTGCCATACCGTAAAGTCACGCTAGAGGACTGGTATAACACCGTCTTAATATTATTAGCTCTCGCAAGAGGATAATGACTGTTTATTTTCAAATCTATATTTCTCCTAATGTAGTTAGATTTTTACGTAGTTTCGACCACTTTGTTAGTCCAGTTAGTCCCGCTAAATTCTATACTTTTGTATCCCAAAAATGCACAAGGATTCTATGGTTGGAAGTCCTATTTCTTCCCTCCCATTCATATATTACTAGGCCAATAAGTATTTTTGTTGGCGAGCTTGTTAAATCTAAAATACATATGCCTACAGTGCTTAGGGATTCGACGGAGCTGATTCAATTGCTGGAGAACACTGCACAGTCTTGCCCAATACTGGCAATAGCGAATGTTTTTCCGTCACAAAGCTTTAGTGGCTCTTGACTTGCTCCTTTGGGAAGCGAAAGTCCAGAAATTCCGCTATTGATTCAGCTCCGCCAGACTTGCATTTGAAAACAATTATTTGTCTTCAGAATTTAGTCAGGATATTTTCCATGCACCAAACGTTTGGTATCGCAATGAGCACTCCCTTTGCCGTAACAGTGGTAAACACTTTTATGTGTCACCATGAGAAAGATATTGTTGAACAATACTCTCAATATCTCATATTAGTATATACCATGCACACAAGTAAATAGTACTTTTAGCGCACGCTGATTGGCTAGCTCGGAGGTGATGAGCTAAGTACTGTTCACCTCCGAGCAGCCGAACAAAAACAAAATGGCTTCCCGTTTCGCTTCGGTTTCCGCAGAGGAAATTCTTTCAATGGACGAGAACGCTGTACGAAAAAACACAAAAATGGCAACAAAGTTTGGTGTAACAGTATTTAATGGTAAGTTGTTTAATCTCTCCAAACTCATATTCTAAAGCGAAAAATCAAAATACAATGCTTTGTTTACGAAAACTGTCGAGCACTATAATTAAACTGTAAACAATGAAACATCTTATATTGAACAGCTTGGTTTCATCAACAAAAGTAATTTAACTCAACCGCAGCAACTTAACAAGTTCCTGCAAAAGTTTTATTTGTCGGCGAGAAGGCGAGACCGAGAACTTTTTGAGCACGAGTACACATCGCACTGCGCGGATTTCCGACCATTTGCGGTATATTATCACAAATAAAGTTACTCTTTGGTCCGCTAGTTATTCAGCTTGTGTGATATATACTAAAACAATTATTCACCTCAGTGTCAGTGAAAGTGGTGGATATTTACCGAGCCGTAAATTTGTAAATCTCTCTGAAGAAGACTACGCCAGTTAGACAAAAAGCGTAGGAGAATAAAAAGGTTTTACAACAATAGTACGCAGACTGCTGCTCACTCGTCTACATTTAAAAATTATTTTAGTGAGGCAAATTGCTTATTATCCTTGTGAAAACACTTCACATTTTTGACCAAATAAAAGTGTCAATGGAGTGTTTTCAAGACATACAGGAATTTAATTTAGGCCAGTTTCACTGTCCTCGTGAAAACACAGCCACGGTAAAAAGAACTGACAACGACACGAAATTTTATTCAGGACGTAAAAACGTTGTGCTACAATTCTGAAATAGAAATAATTTCAAAAGAAATTAAAACTACGTACTTCTCAAAACCCGGAAAATTTAACACAAGGAAACAAAATGCAAACGAAAAGAGGTATTAACCAATCACCAGTCGATGTAGCTAAAGGTAACCAATTACAAGTCGACGTAATAGTAATAATAATAATAACAATAATAATCATAATGATTGTTTGATTAAACACATTGCAGCTAAAAAAACGTGAATTACAGTGTTAAAATACATCAGAGATAAAATACATTAGAATACATTGTAATACAGAAACTTTATACTATTTTGCTACTTACAAGTTTAGTTGAAGACATTATTGATCATATATACAGTTTATTAAAACTAACTCTTTTAATAAAAAGAGCTAGACCGTTGAGTCTTGCAAAATTGCCTATTATTGTATACAATTCTTCGCATGTTTTGAGTTCTTATAAAACTGTAGCTTCATTTTTGGTTTTCCAACTTCGGTAGCAGAAAATTTTTCGGGTGAGAATTATTAGACATTTTACTTAGATAATTACAACAAAGGGCTTTTCTCCTGTCTTCTAGGGTAGTGAGATTCGTACGTATAAGTGCTTCCGTATTGCCAAGTGTTGGAAAAATTATGAACAGTAGCCTTTTTTGTACCAACTCAAGTTTTCTGGATAAACAGCCAGGAATATCCTGCCACACCTGCACTCCATACTCTAATACTGGCCTTACAATTGCTAAATATGTTTTGACAACAGATTCAGTAGATAAACCTGCTTTCTTAAGAGTTCTTAACGAGAAGAGATGTTTAGATGCCTTCTTAAAAATATTATCGACGTGTTTTGTCCACTTTAAATCATGTAGCTAGTCAATGTAGCTAAAGTTAACCAATCACCAGTCGACTAGCTAACGTTAGCCAATCACAGAACGTATCAAAGACAGGACAAAACTTTTTTTGACACTCAATGGAAATGCGCTTTGTTAATCACGGTACAATAAAAGTCTAAATTGTTATTCTCAGTCTGAAGTTTTCTGAAAGTTTTTAACACGCTCTTTAGATCTGGGGTTTTGCATCCTTGCTGAGTTCAAGTGATAAATCATTAATAAAGATAATGTAATGCTGTAATTGAACAGAGAATTTACATAATTATTAAACTAAACGTCACAATTGGAAGCCTGTAAAATTTTACTTTCGTTTTAATTTCGATGAGTGGGCGGTTTTTATTAGAGTTTGTCAACCTTTGACAAAGTCTCTCATTTAAAAATTTAAAGCGTTTTGAAAACTCTTTAATTAACAGTTAAACTAAGTCAATAAAAATTTTCTCAGCTAGCTTTTTTGGTCTTTCGTGATTCCTAAAACTGAAAACAGAATGACATTTTCTGTCCAAAAATAGAACCGTGACAACCTACAAGGGAATTTTTTTTGGCGAGGCGTATTAATCTATTATACCTTCCGGTTCGGAGTATTACAGAAATATGTTGACGTAGTGGCTACGGTTCAGAAACAACGGATATGGGTTGTATAATTGCTCTAAATTGTTTTAATATATCTCACCCCAAAAGAATTTCACGACTTTCAACGACTCGTTTTAGACAAGCGTTTCGTTGGTTGAGCGAATGACGACTCGTATATGAAAACCGAGAAAATTTCTCAGTTGCTACTTGCTGAGCGTTGCCTTATTTGTGCTGTATATCAACTGTGAGCCGGGTTTTCAATAGGACTTACGAAAACGGTATCTTCTTTAAGTTTACCAGTACATTTATAACAAAAATGAAACCTAAGGTCGATAAATCAATGTTTTCTCTAACGGGAAATCGAGCAAGGAACGTATGACCGTTTATCAGACCATAAACAATATATACAATATCAAACTACGATTAATTTTTAGCAGTAAAACTTCCGCTTACTGAAAATAGGATTGCGTCACTGTGTCAATTATTCAGGCGGAAAAAGTCCCACCAGGGAAAGTCCCATGAGTGGCTATTTTAGCTGCTATTTCTGTTGCTCAGCATTCGACATAAATTCGCGCGCAAACTACGCCAGATAGATTCAACAAAGTGACAGAACAGATAGAATTTGAAGATATCAAGAAGCCGGAACAACAAACTCATCGGTTTAAGATGTCAGCAGAACAGAATATTTTTCTCGGCCTTTCAACGAAGGAAATTCAAGTTGTTATGTGTATATCGCTAACAGTGAATTTCTGTATTCTGTGGAACATACTAGCGCCGATCTTGTGCAAGATTTTGGCGAGATGTCTTGGCAGGCAGAGAGAGGAAGGCTTCAGCAAACGTTTCCTAAAAACACCTGGATCCCTCAACCGACTGTAAGTTAAATTAATTTTAACAATTTTAAACAGACTTGGAATAATTTGAAATAATATTGTGCTAAATTTAAATTAGACAAGAGAGTTTAGCGTTGGTTTACTGTTCGTGAATATACGCCTGCGCAAAGCTAGTTCAGTTTTCCATCAGTGAATTACAGCACGTGCCAAAATTTACACAAAATATTGCACCGTTTCTCTCTCTAATGATTCGAGAGCTCGTCTCAGTTAAACACGAACATAAAAATATTTTAGTATTGAATGGATTAGTGCCACAAAATAAATGGCCTCTTTACGAATCAAAACTATACACATTTCTTTACAACTTCGTATGATTGCCAATACTGGCTGGGCTCTGGGTTTACCGATAAAATCGAGACTTCAGTTCAGTGTGAAATATATAACCAATCAGTTCGTATTCAGCCGTTTTAGGTTTGAAATTAACAATTTGTTTTGGATTGATATCTTTGTGGCCAAGTTCACAAACTCTTGATGCTATTTTTGTTTTTTTAAGACGAAACTCAAAAAGTTCCTGGACTGAATGCGTTCCATTTGTGTGAGTCAGTCAGTTCTACATTTCCGCAATCTATCACGAACAGCCAAAATTTATAAATATCAAGAAAACATTTTCCGGCATAGATCTTTACTCAGCTCCGAACTTCAAAACCACCCCCTCCGTGAAATAAACGAAAAGAGATTATTTAAAATAGCACTGTTAAAGGATTCAATTTTTTTGGTCTATAAGCGGCCCGTCCCGTTGAAATGTTCGAAGAACTGAAGAATAAATACCCATTCTTCTTTTTACTACAAACAAAATGAAAGTTACATCATACGTTTATATTTTGCTAATTTGGACTGGACGCGCTTCAAGAAATCTGAAACAGCTCTTAAACAGTCTTAAAGACTATTTCAACAAGGAAACTAAACAAAAACAATAGAATTCCTGAAGCGAAGGGATATTTTTTATATTCCCTTGGGAAAATCCCAAATACTGCAATTATCGAAAATCTGCGAGAATAAAAAAACGCTTGAATATCAGTTGTTTGAAAATTATCTGACTTCCTGTTTTTTTGGTTATTCGATCAAACTTCCTTTGAATTGGATTGGATTTTCGGAATTAAATTTAGAATTCTTTTTTACCACAAAGGTAAGTTTGGGTTTATGATAATGGTTGCTCTCAGTGATTTTTCAATATCACGGAAAGCTCGAAATTGAATCATTTTCTATTTTTGTATAATGTAAAAATTTCACTTTTCAAATATATTTGACGTACATTCACCTGGTGAGTCATTGTACATTTTTTGAAACAGCTTTATTGTTTTAAAATAGCAACTTGTCGAGTAATATTTTTTCAATGCATCAAAATTTCCGGACTTTTCTTAGAATTACACTTTAAACTTTTTCCACTTCACAGAATTTGACGCAACTTTCTGAATAGAAACTAAGACAAAAAGTCTTGCTAAAAATTTTTGAAACGCTGTGAAAAACGAAATCAAGTCAGAATTTTTTTGACTATTTGGTTTTCTATACATTTCAGTACTGCGAGCGACTAATATTCGGCGTCCAAAAATTTTGATTCAGTTTTAAATCTGCGTTTTCTGTTACTGTACAATGCCAAGTCCATGTTAGTGAATACTGTATTGACATCCGCTTTGAACAAATCATGCTTGTGTTTCTGACAAGATCAAAAGCCAAAATCGTAATCTTTGAAGGCTATATGCAAGCTAAAACGTAAAAATGTCAGTTGATTAGATAACCATCTAATTCTAAGTGCTTATTTACAAGAGCTATGGAAAATGTGCTAGACTTCCTTCAGCGCTCTTCAAGAACATGTTCTCGAAAGAAAATATCAGTCCAAACCATTCAGCGGCCATTTTCAACCCGAGATTTCACTAGTCTCTTTATGTTTATGTACTTTTGAGATCAAAGAAACATAATATTGCAATTGATATCTGAAAAAATATTTTGTTTACGAGTTGTGGTCACAGTTTTCTTCGGTTTTAACTTCCTGTGAGCCAACTGTTGCTAAAGGTAAGTTTAAACCCCACGCGCAGCTGTTACTTGTTCCTATTGCTCGCCTTTAGATGGCTGTGTTTTAAAAGACGGGAAGTTGTAATTTTAGTTCTAGACGTAGGCTTTACATTTTTAATGTATCTGGCGTTGAAATCAAAACTTTGAGCTCATCTACAGATACTTTAAAAGCCGTGTTAAAACTGTGAGCAAAAATGATTTTGTTAGAGAACTGAATTCACATCTACGAGAAGAGAAGTCAAAATTGTAGAATTTACGCGTTCCAAAACAAATTGTAAGTCAAGAAAAACCTAGCCAAGAAAAACAAATAAGCAAGTTTAAAACAATTAAGTCTTCATGTGTGAAATTATTCAACACTGTCAGTGTCAGTGTCATACAGTGCAAAAGAACCGACTGTTATCAACTCAAAACAAAGTAAAATCTGACAGTTTTTACTTTAATTTGTTTTAAAAAAAGCAAGTAAGGTTCGCACAGTTAAATTTTTTCCGAATTTCTAGATAAACCTAATCTCGGCAGATTAGGAAAGCCGAATGAGAAAGAGAGGGGGTGGGGGTAGGATAGGAGTACGGCTATACGGGTATGTAATACCCTATGGAGTACGGTTTGGGGGTCTGTTTGGTCCGAATTAGGTTATATATTTTATATCGCATATAACAGCACAACTTTGGAGGAACAATTTCGACCCTATAAAGAATTTCACAAAATCTGAAACCGCGTACGCGCCTATCAAACCTTAAATGCTGAAATTGTCTGACAGGTAATGACATAATGCTGACAGGTAATGACATAATGCAGACAGGTTTTTTCCTTTTATGGAAGAAAATGGACTTGAAGAATTTGAATAACTTAGCTAGTTTGCCGTACGTAAGACTTGATATATGATTTTCCGAAACCCCTGCGATAACTTGGAGTTGGAGGACTTTTACCGATCCAGACAGTAAAATGTAGAAAATGGCTTGTCTAAAGAAAGTAGCTGAAAGATCGTTGCCGCATGCTATGCTTGATTTGAATGATTGTTGATTTTGTTTGAAAAATAGAGTCTGGTTTTGAGGCTAGCGTGGGTGGCAAGGTGCGTCCACCTGATTGTTATGTATGACATCCAAGTCAGTAAAAGCATGAGTTAAAAAGCAAAAAGCAGTAACTTATGCTTTGGACCAGACCACAAGGTCAATATTGGAGATATTATTTCATCAATACATAGGTTAGTTAAGGAAAGCTCGAGATAAACTCATTTACAAATCTAATTGTTTGTTGCTTTTTTATTTCGCTACTGTTAGACCTGTTTCAAATGTTAAACTTTTTAAGTGCCGAATTAATCTAATGCTGATGAACAAACTCAGTTATTCTACCTCGTTTGCATTCGCTTCAGCAAAAAAAAAGTTGGCTAAACTGTCTTGTTCAAGGACACAACAAAGTGGTGTAATCGACCCTTGGTGTACGAGTCACATATAAAAACTTTTGCCACTATTTAACAAGATAGTTAATTAAAATTAACTTATAACAAGCTATTAATTAAAATTATTTTAAAGAATAATAAAAGTTAGTTGAAGTAACAAGTTGTATTTTTTATTTTCTTTCAACAGCTGTACCAGTTTGTTGTTTTACACTGTGCTTCCTATCTGCGGGGTTGTTCTCCTTTGCATCACTGATGTTCTACAGAATCCGTTTTTCGCTTTCGACAGACGCCTGGCGATCTTATTTTCGATTAACACAGGATTCTTTGTCTTCAGGGTTGCACAAGTAACTTACTATCATACAGAGATTCCTCATTACCAGGCCCTGCTCATACACCACACTGTTGCCATAGCAACATACTTGATAATTATCCATTTCGAACAGAATGCGATCTCAGGCGTGATCGGCCTGTTGATGGAAGGGAACTTGGTGTTTGCCGAATTCGAAAGACTCTTCAAGATTCTGAAAGTTCCTTCATCCTCGAAGACGTGGAAGTTGAATATGGTGCTGCGAGCAGTGTCAGCGGTTATTGGCAAAGCGTGTGTCCCTACTGGTCTGCTAATATATGTCTTTATGACATCCTCAAGGGATATGTTCAAAATGAACTATATTTCTCTTGCGTTTTTCTTTTTGAGCCTTGTGTTTTTCTCATGTGTGAATTGTTGGTTTATCAAGGATATTCTGCTAAAATGTTGGCGATACTTTAGAAGTCTTGGGAGGTCTCCTCCTGCGACTGTGTACAGTCTGGCTAACAACGGTGTCATCAGCACAGTAATTAACCATGACGGACTTCTAAAACTGAGCCAGCAGTACCACGGGGCAGAGGTTAACATCACTTGCAACGATCTCTGGGAGGAGGAGGCGAAATATTTTGAAAACTCAAAAAGCGACGAAAAAGTCGTAATTGAGGAAATGTCGCCATCGATAATCAAGACGACAAACTTTCTCTAAAAGTTTACCGTGATTTAAGCATAAATCTACACCGCAAATTCCTACGATTGCGTTAACTTTGAAACCAATCAACTGGACCTTAACATTGAGAAAATATGTCCGAGCCTTCGGCTCCTGAGAAAGCAGAGCACAACAGCTTGTTGCAAGCCATGTTGCAGTGAATAACAGCTTGTAACACATGTTATGTGTGTTGTCTCGGAAACCAATCAAAAGGATCCTTAATTATAGAACTGAGAGCACACGTTTCTTTGACACTCAAGAAAGCAATAAATAACAGATTCTAATTGTTGAAAAACGAGGTAAAATTTCAAATGCACAACTTAACTTAGCGGATACGTTTTAACTACAGATAATTGTATTTTTCAACTTTTTTTCTAATTTCTGTCGCTATTTATCTTCCTCTTCCGTTTTCCCGATACAAAGAGTCTCATCAGTTGCAAATATATTTTTATGAGGCAGTTCCTCAAGTTCATAGATGTGACGTAATATTACTTAACACACGAAAACACGAGCTCAGTGTATTTAAAGATTTATGAGCTGACGCACCTTTAAACACTCACTACTAAAACTCGTAATGTACAACGACATACGTAAAATAAATTTCAGAAGCCAACGCGTATATTTATTGTGTAACAGAAACAATAAAGTAAGTGAAGTTAATGATGTATATATGTTGATCTTTTCCAACAATTTGAAGATTTTTCCCCATTTTCAGAAAAATTGTTTTGAAACCTTAAGCAGTTCGACGTCTGTTTAACAAATAGATTAATTTCATATTGCCGTGCATCTGTTCAGTAATAGATCACAGATGAAGTCAAGCTGTGCTAGGAACCGAAAAAAGTAGCACACGAGGCGCTGACGTTCTTACCACAGTTTGACGTCCTCTGTGATCTATTACTGAACAGACACATGGCAACATGGAATCTATTAGTTTTAGATAATAAAGAATTAAACTTTATTTGCATAAACTTTGTAATGGTGACTTCAGTCGTGCGTCCGTCCTCTAATAGATCATAGGCGAGAATCAATCAAAATGGGAGAAGAACTTGGGTTATTATATATGTAATGTCTGTATCGCCTAAAGTAATATTTTTTGGTGGTTTTCTTTCAATTATGAATGAGCTCAGTTAACCTTACTTTCCACTTCCCCCAACCACCCACTCATCCCCGCTCTCTTGCACCTGCTCCGTTACAGTATTTATGTATTTTACCCCTGATGCTAATTTTTAGGCCTTTATGGACTGAGAGCATTTTAGAAGGACGGGGAATTATTAAGTCAATGACCCACGTAAGAACTAGCGAGTTAGCAATAGCCCTCCGTAATTTACTTGAACAATTTCCCCACGATGGATTTTAACTCGTCCAAAATGTGCTATAACGGGCACTGGTCATCACGTATTCTTCGGAATCCTTTTGCAAAAATAAATGCTACACCAATCGATCAAATTCGCCAAATTGATTGAATATTTGAGTCAAATTAATCAGTGTGAACAGAACAGATCATTTTACAGCTAGATAGAATCAACCGTTAAACTCAGTAATCATATCATTGATTCAGTACAGACGTTCGTTGGAGCTTTATTAGAAGGGGGAGCTAAATAGAATAAAAATGGTACAGTTTTCAATTCAGCTTTGTATGAAATGACTATAACTGATTCTATAACTTGCTAATAATTGTTACTAGTCCCCACCCACCCACTCGCTCAGCCAGTTACCCACCCACTCGCCTACCCACCCATGCACCAAGCCAATTGCTTATCCACCCACTCGCTTAACCAGTTAAGCTGCCATCCCACTCGCTCGTTCAGCCACTACCCACTCTTCCACCCCGTCGCACCCCATGCACGTTCTCCCGTGTATCTTACGTCTGCAAGAAATTAATCTATTTCTTCCTTAACTGCGACAGCGTAGTTAACACAATGGTAAAATTCCAGCCTTCCAGCCAAAAGGTCCTTGGTGCAAACCCCAGCTCTGCTTGCATTAAATATTAATTGCGTTGTGTGACCTTCTTTTCAGCTAAAGTTGACTCAGATATCACTGACATGCATATCGCAACCAAATCAAATACGATATAATAAACCAGGCTGATTGTCTAATTAACAACTACACGCTTTTTTTTATAAGAACAACTTTATAAGAACAACGAGGCTCAAATTTGCCAAAATTTAAGAACTATTTAAGAACAAGCTCAGGCTGAGGCTTGACAACTAGGAAAGTTTTTGAGGTAGAAAATTGGCTAAAACTTAGCGAGACAGCATAAAACAAAAAGATTCACTGTGAAGATTGCTCAACAAACAATGAAGGTATAGTTCGCCTCTAAATTCAGCCGTACAATTTGTGTGTGCTGCAAGGCGTTTCATTTTCCAATACCTTTTTTGAATTTGTGTTTTCTTTAATAAAAAAATACGCACAGAAATAAGAACAATTTAAGAACAAATTAAGGCTGAAGTCGCCAAAAACTTACAAGCAATGAGCCTCGGCAAAATTTACTGGTTCTTATAAAGAAAGCGTGTAAGCTTATAAACTGAACCGAATATTAGAATTACAGTTTTACAACGAAAAAGATGAAAAATTTGGTTCGCTCAGCGCGTAATTGCAACAATTGAAGTGATTTTAGCTTTGATAAATAATTCCAGGACAGAGTGTTTCTCTGAAGTTTTATTCCATTCCCATAACAAACAACCTATTCCTATATATTTTGATTTTATCTGTTTTAATACTGATCTTTTCTTTATTTGCTTTTAGTGTCAAGTTCTGAATACCCGGCCGATGATGAATGGAATAAATGCAGGGAAGCCATTTGCGCCTGCGATAGCGAAGCGGTCACTTGTTTCAACCAAGCCAAATACAACAGCGAAAACTTTAATTACGACTTTTCAAAGTGCACTTGACGATTGTTTGTGAATAGAATAAAAACTATGGCATTATATCTTCTCATCAGTTGGTCGTCTTGCAAAGAGCTTGACTTTTAAATTTAATCTAAGACAGGCTATACCAGTGATCAAAGGATAAATGTACGTCTGACGGATTCAATGTACTGAAGCCTCTGAAAAGGAGTGTTTCAAGTTTAGAATTTGGTTTTAAATGATGTACATGCAGAGCGATTTTATTCTAAAGAAGAACTCTACATGAAAACTAAAATGTCTCCCATAAAGCATCCTAAAAACCTACCGGGCAGATGTTTTCTTTCTAGTTTTACCGACTGACCGACTCTTTTTCGCTGTTACAAAAGACTATAAACAATTTAAGTGGGAGTGGCTTCCTTAAGAATAAAACAATTATAGAACACATCAAATCAGTGAGACCCTCAGGCAAAACAGAAGAATGAAGTCGATCGACTTCCAAATATGTTCATTGACACCTTATTTAGCCTATAAACAGGACTAAAACACATGCAAACAATAAGTAATTTAGTACATGACGCCAAAACAAAAACAAGTTTATTTTAGCAGTGTTTTTCTCCCTTAGCAGTCTTTCTTGATTTTGAGTAAGATCGAAAAACAATTTGATTACTGAACACCTGCTCGTCAAAGGATTAGTCTAGCAAAACCCAAAAACGTTTATTTTTACTTTTGGGTTTTTCAAATCCTCGTAATATGGAAAACACTGCACCACAGAAAAAAGAGAAAATATTATCAAGAGATGCCAGCGCTTTTATTTCTTCCTAAGAGCAGACTTTGAGGAAGAATTATCTGAATTATTTCAAGTTAAATGTTTTGTTGTAGTCAGTTGGCGTCATCATTCTTACCGCATATGGCGCAATTGGTCGCTTACGATACTACCATGTATTGCAAGGGTTTTCTATTCAACTCTGTTCTTTGCAGTACTCTGTGTTGTTTCTTCTATGCTTATTTTGCCGAAATTGATTTTGTTCTTTCTCTTCCATCTTTCACTTAGTGTCTTTCGGTTATTTCCGCTCTTTTTATCCGGATGTTGTCGAAGTTAGCGCTATTCATCTTTCTATATAGTGAGCTAAAATAGCAACGGAAACCTCGCACAAGCATTAAATTCATTTAATTGCAAAGCAGAAGCAACATTCAGTTGTTAGGATAAAACCATGTGGCTTACCAGAGATAAAACTATATGTTTGGACATGAGATTCAGCAACTAATAGAGTCGTTTAAAAGCTGCTCACACTCTTTTAAAGACTCGGGTTGTTGTTGTAATGTTGCTTTGAGAATCTCAATGAAAATCTGCAGGTGTGTTTTCTGAGACTGAATATTTGATATGAACTGAAACTTCACGCAGAGAATTCTAAATGGTTTACAGAATCTTAGCAACAATATTGTATTTGAAGCTCGCAAACACGGTAAGGAGTTATATCTCTGTCTAAATTTGAACAGAATACTGTCGTTGATTTCGAGTTTCGCTTGTTGGGGACATTTCCAAAATCATTTTGCCAAATTTTTAGTCAATGAGGTCTTGGTTTAAAAACACCTTTAACACTCCGGCCGAAGTTGCTCTCTCAGTTATATCTATCGGATTGAACATTCTAACCGATACTAGACTGATATTTGTATATTCCGCGAAGTCTACTGGAAATAGCTCAGTTTAATTCTCTGTGGAACTAAAAGTTGAACTTCATAAAGCAAAACTTCCATTCGCTTGGGGAACACGTTTCACCGAAAAAAATGAGCACGAATCAATATCATTCAGACATAGTGAATGCGTACCGACGGCGTCTAAACACTGATAAAGGATTAGTTAATATTAAGAAAGCGGTTTATGAGTCTAATCGTATGGCGGAATTCAGGAACCGCGAAAAGCTCAAACAAGAGATGGCTAGGCAGAGAAGGTTACAGATGGAAAGCGACAGAAGGCTGAAATTTAACATGCAACGAATTCGGGAGCAAGAAAGATCGATCGCTAAAAGCTATTCTCATCTCAAGTACCAAACTGTGTCAAAGTATGGAAGGACTGATAAAAGTCTCAGTTTAGGAGACGCAAGTAAAAAGAAACAAGATGAATTTAGACATCATTCTGTCGTGAAAAATGACAAAACAAAAGCTGCAGCAAGTTTGCAACAACCAAAGGAAACCTATCTATCCTCTCTTAAAGTATCGAAACCAGCCACTAAACACTCTAACACCAACGTGTGGCAAAACTCAAGCTATCATGGACAAACAGGTCTTCATGCCCCAAAAAAGGAAAGTATTGATATCAATTTGCATTTTACAAGAAGCGTAGTACAAGAAATGCAACACACAGAGCCCAAAATTAATCTCTCAAACAATTATTATTGTAATAATCCGTCCGTGATGTCCAATGACTATTATGGAAGACTAAAAAAGTTTAAAGAGAAAGAGGATTATCACAGTAATGGCATTTCCAAAGCAACAGGGCAAACGTACTCTCATATTGAAGAACACCAACACGAAAGCTTAGATAAGGGAGATGTGTACTCATACCACAACAGTGTTACCAAGGTAGCGGGACAAAATTTTCTTGTTCAGGCGTCAGTTGAAGACCCAAGATGGTATCAGCATATTTTTGTCAAAGATACGGAAAATGGGCCGATGTATTATGCTAGCAACCACTATTACCTTCACCCAGGAGGAACGGAACAAATGGAATCTGTGTATCTACTGAATAGTGATCCGTTTCCCAACTTTAATCCAGACATCAATTACCCAACTGAACTTTCTCGTTATGAGGAGCAACACTTGGCAGTAAATAGTTTAGATGGTCCTTCTTATCACACACAGGGAAATGAATGTGAGCGCATGGATTTGAAGGACACCTATTATTCTGATGACTCAAGTAGAAAAAAGTACGAAATGCTTGTTTTAAACCAGGATGATAAGAGAGCGGAGCAAATCAGAGTACAACAGTATAGCTCGAAAAATTCTTGTAACACGTACGATATCTTGTCTATCGAGCAGTGGAAATCGACAACCCCTGCACCAAATGCATGAAAATAGACGATTCACGGGCACAAATTTGTTTTGGGCCCAACTCGGAACTCAGATTCATTCTATCCCAAGCCCTAACTGTATGTAGCACATTAACAGGAAAAGGGTCTCATCACCCATGCCTTAGCCGGCTCTCTTAAAAATAAACCTAAGGATGGATTTTTAAACAAAATTGATATTTATCGAATACTTTGGTGAAAAACGGCCCTTAAGTGTCGATTTAGGTCAAAAACTAAAAAAAAATGCTTTATTTTCTCCAGATTTTTTTTTTTTAATTTTAAAGAGCAAACGGGCAAAAATTCCGACAAAATGACTTAAAATGCACGCTATCCGTCTCTCATGGGAGTTGTCGCTGACTTCTTTGGAAATGAACAAAGCTCAGACAGT
>JAOCPT020726845.1:0-16341 GCA_026546935.2 Palythoa grandiflora
GACAGAAATGGACTCTGATTCTAAGGTAGAACAAGCTTGTGAAGTTTCAGAAAATATTGTAACAAATGGACTAACAGAGAATGATAAAGATATTTCTGTAGTTGAAGCAAAGCAAGATGTACAAAGTACTGATGTATCTAAACCCTTGTCCAGTGAGACTGCGACAGATAATGAGAATAAAGTGACAGAGCTTGAGAAGCCAGATATAACTTATGCAGAGGAAAGTATATCACAAGAAGTTGCTTCTGAGAATAGTACCTTGCCAGATGAGCAGAGAATTAATGGACATGAACAGCAATCAGTCAGTGAAAAAATTCCTGCGGAATCTACCAGGGGGGTGACAGAATCCCAGGTACCAGGTATGTGGGCTTTTAGAATTGTTTTGCATGTTATAGCAAAGCTCCCACAAAGTCTTTAAATATGCTATAATAATTATTTCATTTTAGTTTTTCTTTCCAAGTTAAAGGCCTTAAAAATGTTTCAAATTTGGCATTTTAAATGTGTCTTAAAACTATAACATTTCCTTTGAAATCAGGTTGTTTTATGCATAAAAATTTATAGTATTTTGAAATTTCATTTGCTTCTTAGTTTACATTTGTGCTTTTTTGGTTGTTTATTTTTTGGTTCACAGAGATTATAGAAAATATTTTTTATCCACATTAAAGTCGCCAGTCATGCGCATGTTTACTAACAATTTGACAACTTCCAATAACTATGAGTGGGCCCCAAGGCACTGTGGGTAGCAGGCTTTATCACCTTAATCAAACTTCAAAGAAAGACAGTGCCAGCCCCAGTGTTAGCAGCTGTGGATGGTTGTTTATCAGCATAACATAGAACTAACAACAGGCCCAGACTCCTGAGATATGAATATGTACATAGTTGTGCTTTTCAATGAGAGATTTGTGATCTCATGTACAAACCTCAAAGTGTGTGATATGTGATATAGATTTGTGTGATCCAATAAAGAAAGTAAGAAAGTAAGTCATTCAACTCCATCAAACACTGAATGCTGAACACTTGTGGTGCTGGATTATTTTTTCTTGTAGCTATTTTGAGCAAAATACTTTGTGCCATAACTTATCACAGCAAGCTTTGCTTGACATGCCTACAATAACTCACAAATATGATGTCATCAACAATTGTTGGCCCCATGCCACCAAAAACTTGGCCATGAGCACACAAGGTCACATTTTTACACTCCTTAAAGCAAAGAGGAAAATTTTGAATTAGTTCATTTTTTTCAAAATTGGAACTAGAAATACACATAGAATTTCAGTATAATAAAAAGGTTTTTGAGGTCATTTACACTTTTAATAGAAGAAAATAAAAACAAATTCTGGAAACAATCGTATGCCTTGAGCTAGAATCAAACCCACAACTCACCGATTTCATGACTGGTTCTCCACCACTGAGCTACTGAGGCAACTACAGTGGAATGGGCTGATTTTAAATAATTTTTTATACTGAGTACCAAGTATTTGCCCTCAGACCTCTTGGACTGGGAAAAACTTCAGTTGATTATCAAGCAACTTGCTCATCAAACTGTATGTAAATCTCTTATCAATGTAATGTATATATGACACATTTCAAACAACTTGTTCATAATCAGAGAGAAAATTTGAAGTGTTTTTTTAGAGGAAATAGTAACAGAACAAATGCTAGATACCCTGTGCAGGAAGCAAGTCTGTGACTCGTTGATTTTATGACTGGTGCTCTGCCATTGAGCTACTGTGGCAACTACTCTTGAAAATTGTTTGAAACATATCAAATGTATATATTATTGAGTTAATATAAGTCTGTTTTTCTCATTAATAAGAAAGTTTTCTCAAAATCAAGAAAATATAAGTGTGACACTTGGGGATGGGCATAGTAGAGAAAAAATACCAGTGGATAACTTTGTGTTTTTATATTAAAGTGTCGCATACAAGAAAATCGTTGCATGTCACCTGCTGAAGCAACAGCAATACCATTTCATGTAAATAATTTTTATGATGATTTATACTGTACAGGTGATCAGTAATTAAATTGATTGTACCTCACTAATATATGGTTATGCATTTGTTTGATATTTGTCAAGACTAATAGTGGATTTGTGGTTGTTTTTATGTCAGTTGTGTTAGTTATACTTTAAACATTAATGCCACAATGAGAAATTCATGTGTGTCTCATAGCAGAAGCAGTATCAGATGAATGTGATAGTTTAAGAGACTGTGCTATTGTATGCAAACAATCACATTAACGTGTTAGTAAAACAAAATATGAACAAACTATTAGAACAACAATTTGCCCAGTGAATGTTTTTATAGCATCTAGTTATTACTTGATTAATTATAATAAACTAAAATTTTCTAGAGCTCTTAAATTTTAAGACAAAGGGTCCCTACTTTGAACTTGGACGAAAAATGAAACTGTATTCAATGATAACTATTTATACCTTTGTTTCACTTAATCCCCTTTTTACTTTATGCTTATTGATGTTTAGTATGGGAGAAGAAGAAAGGGTTTGACAGCAACATAAAATATGAAAAACATAAATTTTTCATTAATTTGCTACTAAGTTTTCCCAGCTTGAAAAAAATTTCTTCATAACCAGTAAAACCAGCAATTGTTAGCCAGTAACTTGATAAATGTTAAATGTTGTGGAAAAATATCATTTTTTTTCTTTTAATAAATGTTTCAGGTTTTAATTTCTTGTATTTATGTAGTATGTGTCTGAGTTTTCTTTGTTAAAAAAGAATTTTAGGTAAGGAGTCTTGTGTATTTATGTAAGCAAGCATCGCAAGTTTTATTGAAATTAGAGATGAAGTCTGTAACCTCTTGACATTGTCTTACATGGGCCTGTATCAAATGATGGCATGATCAGCCAAGCATGACTTTAAGTGCTCAAAACCGGTTTTATCCAAAATTGGCCAACACATCCTGCCATCTTGGATTATGAGAGGGAACATTCATAGTTGAAATCTTTAATTTTGTGTTGCAAGAAGAAGCTGTTGTGAAATCTTGGCTAACAGTAGGCAGACATTCTAGAGTTATATTGGGTTGTTAATTTATGTAGCATAATTTTAGAATATCAATGACTTGTCAACAGGAAGCATGACTTGGCTTGATTTCTCTTTGAGCTTCAAATGTTGAACTGCTTTACTTTAACCAGCTGCTAGTTTGACAAGTTGTTTTCATTCCCTAGATTTTATGATCACTTAAGGAATTTGTTATTTTAAAGACCAATTATTGGTAAATTATGTTTGATTTGAAGTCATGCAAATCAAACCTTAGCATTACGATTTGGTCTGATATAATTCAGTGTTTTCCGCAATTTGTAGATCTGAAATGTAATTTATTTGGTTCTGTTTTGCTATGCAAATTCATGTTGTGTACAGAATGATATGTAAGGAATTTCTGACTTCTAATATTATTGTTTATTATAATTATGTACCAGATTGTTACATAATGTTTTTAATTATTCATAATTTTCAAATTCTCATGGATGTCTAGTGTTCATTTTGATATCAGTTTTATTTCTTAAGCCCAAATAGAAGTTTTATTTTCATTGAATAAGGTTATATAGAAATTCGATAAGCCACTTTCGAATTATGCTCCAGTACTCTTAAACAAAACCATCAGATTAAGACCAAGCTCTTAAAAATACTAACAGTAAATCTGTCAGAAGTTGCCCTTGACTTGAAGGTTTTGTTTGTAAGCATTGGAGCGTAATTTGGAAATTGGCTATTCTTAATTATATCAATGGAGTTGCATCAGATGCAGCTCTCATGTTCATAGAATGTCTGTCTGAGACAGTGATTTGGTTTAAATTTTACTTGAAACTTGAGGTAAAAAATAAATCTAAAAAGTTGTCAGTGTTAGTGCTTTTGTGCTTCCATACACAGTTGAAAATTTGTAAAACGAATATTGTATATTCCTGTAAAAGAACAGAATTTTTGACTAAAATGAAAGCAATTCTTGTAGCTCAAAAACCTCTTCAAGTTGTAACTTGTTCACCCGTGTCCAGCTAAAACCCAGTTTGAATTCACATAAACCAAGAACATCTCAGTTTTTGAATCATTCGTTGAAATCCCGTAAAGTGACCATTCATTTTGTTTGTCTCAAAATTTAGATTGAGAACAATGTTTATTGTCACAAAAATTTCAGAAAGAAAAAAATTAACATTCACAACATGGATTTTTCAACTAGGATTGATTTTAGTTTGTTTTGAACAATAAAGCTATTAATAGTATGTATGTTTTGTGCTGCCCAGTTAAAATATGGAATATTGATCAACATCCTGATTGTGTGTTGAGAAATTTATGTTAACTTAAGCTACAATAACTGTTATGATGGATTTTGTACCATGTTTAAAAAGCAATGATGTCATATGCTCATTGTGGCTACTTAAATTGTGTTTAAGAAAACAAACCTGCCATTTTTCATGCTTTAGGCATAGGAAACACAATTTTTGGTGCATTCTCGTGATCTCATGTCAAGGTGATGAAACCTCACAATTTTTTGGAGTAGTCACTCACACACTCACTGTCCATATTATTTAAAGAAAACGTCAACTTTCCTCTTTGATGCGAGTCCTCATTTGCATTATTTGTGTCTTTTTCTTCATACATGCACTGGTCCAGATGTCTGTTTCACTTCATTCGTTAATCAAGGCCACTTGTTGTTGTTGTTTACCGTGTTGTTGTCATGTGCCATCACAAAACTGGTTTGTTATGGGAAGATGAAGTGTGCATGCGCAGACACTTTGACGGGAATTTGTTTTAGACATTTTACTTAATTTTTTTGGTGCTTTTCACAGTTTTTGACCCTGAGGGGCTGCCATGAAGATCATATGATAACATTAAGCTACAATAATTATAGACTAGTGATTATTAGCAAATTAAAATTATGTAAGACATATACTGATATTGTTCTTTACAGTGAAAGATGCCATGCCAAAAAAGAAGAAAAAGAGCAGATTTAGGGAGTTTGACAAAAAGGACACAGGATCTGACCTTATGGATGCATACACAGAAAAGCCTGCCAAGGTGGAGGTAGTGTTTTAATGATATTAAAGTTAATCCTTCAAGCTCTGTTCATAGCAAATGACATTTTGAGAATGTTTTCAAAATTTTGCTCTTCCTATTGTGTCCCATGTTTTTCATAACTTTCAATTCTAGATGACTAAGTTTAGATATATTGTTAGGAGAAACTAATTTCACCATGTTTGATACAGTAAGGTGAAGAACTTGCCCTTCGTGTTAGTGGAACTAGCTAAGACTTTTTATTTCTGTGTTATGTTGTACCTTGTGGTATCTTAACTCAGAAGTAGACTTTTATATGTACTTTTATATAAGGAAACATAATACTTAAGAGAGTTTTAACCTTCAGAAGTTTGTGTGCTGCTGCCTCGCCAGCTCTCGTCTTTGCTTGCCTGGCTCGTTGGCAACAAATGTTCAATAAAAAATGCATTGTGCATTTGATTGCTTTTAATGTCTCCATCTGTCAAGTGCATTTTATACACATTTTTGCATGGACAGAATTGCAAGTATGATTTAATGCTTTATTTGATCAATTAATTGAAATTTTTAAACAATGCTTATGTTTAGCCACCACCAGTTGAAGACAAAGAAGTTCCTGTGAATAAGGACAAAACTCCCACTCCTCCCATCGAGGATCAGACTCCTGTTGAAGAGAAGAGCTGGGAAGACAAGGATGAGTTGTTTACTGAAGGTAACAGTAGAGTAATAACTGGCTTGCTAACAAGCTAAATCTCTTTATGAGCTTATTGGCCCATTGAAGCCGATGCTTTTCACAGGTTTCTGTAGTGTTTAAACAAGTGAATTGGGCACTAATCTGTTACAGATTAGCCTTCAGCAGAAACTGGTACTCATTTTACAGATCTCTTAAGGATAGAGAATTGAGTCGAAGAGAAGATAATTCACATGTTCAATACTGGGCTGATCCAGGATTTGAACCTGCAACTCGTGGCAGAAAGACAAAGATTTTACCACTTTGCCAACTATTCTACCATAAATCCTGTTCATTAGAGACAACATCATTTTTGCCATGTGATGTAACTTTGATGATACTCACAGGTTTTTCCAAAGTGCAACTGCCCTAGAAAGGAAAGAAATTAGATTTTTTTTTCTCACCAGACATTTGGACCAGTAATGACTCCGGCTTATTCCCAGTTTTTACTATACAGTTTTTTTAACTTAATGTTCTTAGAACTTAGAACTGAGAATAGATACTCTCACAGCACCAACCATTATTTAAAAAAATTACTAAATTTCTTGGGACAGCCGTTTGGTGCCAAAGAGTGCAAGTCACTTTTTTTTCAGTCATTACCTTAAAAAGTGTTTGATAAAAAAATACAATGAAATATAGTTGTAGTTCCTTTTGTTTTAATCATTTACATTGGTACTGACTATAGAACCATTGGAAATTGAAGATGGAATGGATGATATGGAGCCAGAGAGTGAGGCAGCAGACAGAAAGCTCACATATGACAGAGATTTCTTGTTGAAATTCCAGTATGAGGATGTATGTAAAGAAAAGCCTGAAGGTTTACCAGATATTGAAGTTGTCCTAGATACAGCACGTGCTCCACAGAAAACATTTCCAAATAACAGGTAAAAATTTAGATAAATATAATTTTTAAGAAGTGTTTGAAACTAACTGACTGCGACACACAAAATCTCAAGTTTATATACTGCCATTAATTGAACATGTTGGTAATCTTATGATGGAAATGGTTCTACTTTAAGTTTGTGTTTTGGTCAAGTACATGTATCATTGCTGGGAGTAAGTCAAAGCCACAAAATTTCCAAAAAATGACATCTTCAGAATTTGTTGATACAATGAGAATTTTCAGAATCTACAAAGGCAATGAAAATGATCACTTTTTAGGGTTTTAGTTACTGGTTCAAAAGTTAAGATATTATTTTGTTTCTATGAAATCGCTTTTTGCAGGTTCAGTCATCTTGTGGCACTTTTTCTTGTTACCACATTTGAATGGCATCTATATACCATTAACAAAATCAGCCACAGCCCATTGAAATTTGTTATTTTGTTAAACAGAAACTTAAATTTGAACGTATGTAAAATTTTTCAAAATAATTTATTTTCTAGGAAGTTGTTTCTTTGTGTTAAAAAATTTTGCAGGCAGTGACCCAATTCTTTATTGTACAGATTGCAGGGTGCAGACTTTGCTCCCCCCTGGATGAAGCAAGGTCGACCTGGGGTAAGTTCGTAACATACAATGCATGGAATAGATATAGTTTACTTTATAGAAAGTGTGACATACTGCAAGGGTTTTATTCACAAGTTATTTGTGGCTGCCCCACAAATGCGTGGGGAATGAGTGAGTGAGTGTTTTTGCTACAAAAAAATTTCCAGTAAATAAAGCCTGTACAAAGCACTTTCGCAGAAGAAAACTGTTTATTACATAAGTGATGTATCACAAGGATTTTCATTAAAATTGTTTTTAAAATGTGTAAATGTAAGTAATTGAATCACTAGACAAAATTAAAATTGATAGAATTAAAAATACAACATGTTTTGGCTACTTGTTAATGTCAAAAGCCTGAATTAAGTATTCTTTTTAAAATTTTAACAAGCCTAGAAAATAGAGAACAATGTACTTTTATGTATTTATGGCATGAATCAATGACAATAATGTAAGAACTTACTTGAATGAGAAAGTTAGCATTATGCTCATCCTGTGTTTTTGCTTTGAAGTTTTCAATCTCCTTTTGATTGTTATTTGCAACCAGAAATCTTTTCAGCGACAAAACATCCCTTTGCATTGGTTTTGCTAATAGTATTCTTATTTTCTTTAGCTGTATATAATTATCAATAGAGCTATTCACAGTGACAAATCTTCACACAATTCAGAGGTGGTGCCAGTTTTGAAAACTGTTAAAATCTAGCAAACTATTTCATAGTTGTGGACTTGATTAGTCGGGGCATGTAAACTCTACAACTGATTGGTTATATTTTTCACATGTGAAATTGGCTATACTATTTGCTGTTCTATTGTTTATATTGAGTTTTTCAGGTGTGAAAATATATAGCATATGTATCTATACAAACAAGCTTGTTATATATTACATTAACAAGTGAACCAATCAGAATGAAGGAGATTACAAGGACATATAATAAAAGGAATTATGTTCTGTTGAACAAAAACTATAATTTCTGTATTGTTTAGGAAATTTTTTATAAAAATACTTTTGGAAATGAATTAAATGCACTTATATTGTACATTAATAAATTGTATATAAAACAGAATCACAGGAGGTCATTATGAAGTAAATTTTACAACGTTTTATCTAATTGAAAGTAACTGTTATACTAATTTTATCAGTAATGTGTCTTAATTGTTTGTGATGTTAGGAGTACTACTCAGATAATGTAGTAATAACTAACGACTAAGTTTGTTGTGAGCTATGGTATAACTATTTGTTTTCTTACTTTGAAAATGGCAGAACCAACGACACAACATGCAAAGTGGCAGCAGAAAAATACCTCCTAAGAAAATTATCTTGCCAGCTGCGCAAAAAGTGGAGGTTTGTTATATAGTAATAATAATACTACTACTAATAATAATTATTATTATAATTATAATAACTATAATAATTATAATAATTTTGCTGAAACTTGTTTCGCATTGTCATTGCACACAAGCTTCAGCTAAAGGTTTCAATGTGTAACAGCAGGTTAAGGAGCAAGTGAAGCCATAGCTCAGAATCAATCATGCAGTATTCACTTGCAGGGTGAATGTCATTGAAAAAAACAGTGCAAATATTGCATCCACTCAAAAGATTTGAGGGCATGCTTCCTGTCGAAATTTTTAAATTTAGCTTAGAACTCTGAAATGCAATTTGAAAAATTTTCAGAGAGAAGTTATCAGAGAAAATAACTACAAGTTACAGATGAAATTTACATGTAGGCCAGGGAGCTGTAAACCAAAAAATTAATAAATTTAGGTCCAAGCATACAAAATGTTGACAAAAGTGCTATATTCCATTGCTTTCTGCATTCCTTTTTTGTTTGCTTTATCAATTATTGTGTGAGTGCTAGCAACCAGCAAAACAACCCACTGCACTTGTTTCATAAGTTAAACCCAGCTTTGGGTGTTGTTGAACATCTCAGAACTTATTTTGTTACCTGCAGGTTTAGAAATTATGCTTAAGTAACACAAAAGTAGATAATTTTGCAGTTTCTTGTGTAAAAGAGATTCTATCAACATCATACTGTAAGGCATACTGTAGACTGTCTTGTTTAATCTTCAGACTGAATTATTCAGGTTAACTTCAAACTATGGCAGGTTGCTCTAGTTACATTGTTATATTATAAAAGCTAACAGAACACGGATTACATTTAATGTTTTTAATTGACTGTTATAAACATAATAAGTTTCTTAATTTGTAATTTATTACTGTCATTCCAGCAACTCAAACGGTCGGAGAATGCATGGGTAAGACCAAAAGATAAAGAAAAGGATTCACCAGAAAAAGCCAAAACTGATGTGAGTAACTGAAAGCTTTCTGTTATGAAATTTGTTTAAAGGGAATGTACACATAATGTTTGTGCTCTATCACTGAAACTTGCAAAACATGTTTTATATTGTAAGTGATCCTTTAACATTAAAATAATTATACCATTATGTGTTTCTTTTGCAAGACAAACTACAAGTTAACTCTTAGAATAAATAAATACTGAAAATTACCCAAATAGCATGGGTAATGGAAGAAGCAGAGAGCAATCAAAGATCAATTTCACGACTGGTACTCTTTTTAAAGTTTTGTCTAATTCTGTATTACAGTGCACTGTTTTTTATCGTTTTTTCTCCTCTAGAAAAAAAATCGTTCAAAATCATCTTTTCTTTTTTTTCGCCTTGTTTACTTTTATTCTCATCTTCAACTAAAGGACATCAGGATAATTTGATGTTTTGAGACATTTTGGTTGATCAAAATAAAACAAAGTTATAGCTGTTGCAATTTAGGTTCCCGATTCAGTTAATGATTTGGTTTCTTTCCTTCTCTTGGGTTTATTTGACTCCTATTTTAGCCTATGCTAATACTTGCTGATAGCTTTCCCATAAGGGAGATAAATTTATTTTCTACTAATCTTTATTGACTCTTGGATATGCCAAATGCATAGAAGCCACTTGTGTCACTAGATCACTAATATTAATAACAAGAACTCAATTTTAAAATTCCTTTTGATGTTAATAGCGCAGCGCAGTAATACTAAAAATAGAAATTTTACCCCCACGTGACTCGGACAAACACAGAGATGTTTGACAAAAATGTCCTTAGAAAAAGTAGCGATTTTAGAATTATAAGGAGCGAATTTATTGTTGAATTTGAAGTAATATGATTGGTTGAAAATATTGCGTCAGCCACCCTTTAATTTTATTTAGCTGGTTTGTTTGTCCGAATTGTAACGTAATTACTGCGCTGTGCTATTTACTAATCCCGACTGTAATTTACCTTTCATTCAGTCTTCCCCTCCCTGATAAAATCTATTTCTACTTATCCCCTCTCCTCAGGTAAAAGTGCACTTTAAAACAAGTATATTTATATCCACGGGTTTCCCTTAGCAGGCTGTGATTTGCATTGAAAGTTAAGCCACTAAATGTGATAAACAAATGACAGACCTCTATATAAACATGCAATTTTGTAATCACTCAGGATTGTTAAATAGTAGAAATTTCTAACCATGTAGCTTGTATTCTTGACTATGTTTTTTGCTGTTTGGTTTTGGAATTTTTTAACAAGCATGAAGTGACTTGAAATACATAGTGTCTGTCCAGTCAGGGTTAATTAGTGTGGATTTGCTAATATAGATAGAGTTACAGTAGTGATTATCAACCAATTAAAAGTAATGATTATTAAATATTTTAATTTTTTTCATACTTTATATGTTGCTGATTGGTATTGAAAGGAGCTTTATCGTAAAGTGACGAGTATTTTGAACAAGCTAACACCACAGAAATTTCAAACGTTGATGAACCAAATCCTGGAACTTGACATTGACACACCAGAGAGATTAGAGGGTGTAATTGAAAGAATATTTGAAAAAGTAAGTAATCAACAGCTGTTTCTTTTGTTTGTCATACTTTGAAAGACAAAAATCCTTTTGATAATGATAAACATTCAGATTATATAAGATTTAAACTTACACAGTTTTTCATTTTACATTTTTTTAGGCTATCAGTGAGCCTGGATTTAGTGTTGCTTATGCAAATATGTGCAGGAGTCTCATGATGGTGAGTTGATATCCAATTTGTGCTTATAGTAGCAGGGCCCAATGTAAAGCTGATTTGCATTAACCTGTCTTTCTGAACATTTCCAACTTTGTGGAGATATCTTTGAGCTTTAATACTAGGTTTGACATCTTGGTTTCTTTAAAAAAATCAGAACCTTACTTTTTATTCAGGGTAAATGTTTTCCTGGTGAATAAATTGCCCTATGAATTTTCAGCTTAGCCGATAGCTGAAAGTTTGCCCACTTTTGAACAACCAAGCGCTGTCAATGTTGACTCGTGTTCTAGCATGATCAAGATATCAGTAAATGACGAAAGCTTTGAAACAGCTTAAAGTTCTGATAAGGTGAATGAAAAGTTCTTAAAAATAAATCAGCATCACATTACTTGTGCAGAGGAATCTCCATAACAGATTTTTGACCAATAATAAATCTTAGTATCCTAAGGTAAGTAAACACCGTTAGAGTAAAATATGATACAATACTTAGCCACGAGTGTCAAGGTTTTCAATATTCTTTCTAAAAGCTAAATCCTAGGTTGTAAACATTAGTGGTTTGTTACCAATTAACCAAATGCTTGGACGGAACATTTCAAAATCAAATTGAAGAGTTTTTGCAGAACGTGTTTACTGTTAAACTGATCATTACTCATATGTACTATGTGTGGATTACTTTTATTTTGTCTAGATCATTACTCATACTATGTGTGGATTACTCTTATTGTGTCTAGATCAAAGTCAGAGTTCAGATTGAAGACAAGGAGGGAAAAGAAACTAAAGAAGGCCAAGTTTCCTTCCGCAAGATCCTGCTTAACAAGTGCCAGAAGGAGTTTGAGAAGGAGAAATCAGAGGAGAACTTGGTGCATGCCAAAATGGATGCTTTGGCACAACAAGGACTATCTGTATGTTTAATCGAACTTCTGCTCAAGTGGTTGTGTTATATAGCATTGCTTAAACTTTTGAAGTTCTTTAGATACATGTATAATTCAGAACAAGTTATCTGTAGAATGTAAAATTACAAAATTAACTCAGGGTTGTGTAATAATTAAATTTAATGTTTATTGCTGTGAGATGTATAAGAAAGCTGACAATTTGAGCATTAGGCTGAAGCATTTCTCTGATGAAGGGCATCAGGATTTGCCAAAGCCTTTTGAAACATTTTGTCATCATCACGGTTGTAGTCAGGGGCATTTCAGCATGAGCATAATTTAAAACTGCAAGGCTGATAAAAACACATGGTCTTCCATAAGATTTGAGTGTAAAGAGCTAAAAAAAGCTAAATCCTTTTACAAGCCTCAGTGGCCTATTGGAGCCGGTGCTTATTCTTGGTTTCTGTAGTGTTAAGCAGATGAGAGTTATCGACTCCTCCTGGACAGGACACTAATCCATTGCAGGTTTCCCCCCAGCAGAAGCTGCTACTCATTTTACCGACCTTGGGAGGATGGAAAGCTGAGTCAACTTTGGTGGAAAAGACAGTCGCACAAATGTTCAACACTCGGCTGAGCTGGGGTTTGAACTTGGGACATTGTGGTTTGAGGGCAGAGATCTACCACTGTGCCAACCATGCCACCTAAAGAGCTCTTCCATTATGAAGTTCAATGTTTTGTGCCATAATTTTAAATATTTGTCCTTCTTTCTTTAAAATACAACACACTCAGCACCAACCAATCTTCTACTCTCAAGCTGAACCAAGATAATCTCATTACAAATGAATGATTTCAAAAGATTTCCACAACGCTAGATGTGGACTGAGGGATTCAGACTTCTTTACTCCAGTTTAGTTTTAAGACTGTTATTGTTAAACTCATCTGTGCAGGAAGATGAACTGAAACTGAGGAAAGCTGATCTTGAAATAGAGGAAATTAAAATGAGGAGAAGGTCTTTGGGAAATATCCGCTTTATTGGAGAACTGTTCAAACTCAAGGTACTGCTATTAAGTGGATTGATTTACAAGAGTTAGAGACATTAAAGATTGATGATGGTGATGGTAATAGGATTTTAATCCATTTTTATCAGTCTTTTGTTGTTCTTACAATCAGTATGTATATTTGGTGCGTGGGTAAACTCCTGACTTTTTACTATGAATAGAGTTACGAAACAGAGTGCTAAATTCAGGGTTCGTACGGGGCCTTGAAAACCGGGAAAGTCCTGGAAAAATAGAAATTCAAAATGCAGGCCTGGAAAACCTGGAAATTTTATCAGTCCTGAAAAGTCTTAATATTTTTTTTTCGTTTTCACAGTTGGGCCTTAAATCCGGGCACAAATTCATGTGAAAAGGTCGTAAAATATCCTATTAACACATTTGTTTATTTGTTTTGTTTGTAATTTTTAAGGTCCTTGATTATTGTGAATTCGGTTCTTGAAAGTCCTGGAAAAGTTCTGGAATTTTCTTTGACTAAAAGTGTACGAACCCTGTAAATTGTACATTGTTTGTGATAAAATAATTATTTTTCAAAACAAAATTTAATACTGTCAAAATAAAACCATGGTATGTCATGACTTAAGGATCTTTGAATGTATTAACTTTCTTCTATGGAAGGCAATTAAGAAATTAATTGGTATGTTTGATTCAGATGTTGACAGAGAACATTATGCATGACTGTGTTGTAAAGTTACTGAGAAGCACTGATGAAGAATCTTACGAGTGTCTGTGTAAGTTGCTTTCTACAATTGGCAAGGATCTGGACCATGAGAAAGCGAAGGTACTCACACATGCAGTGCATATTTTTTTTATTTTAATGTAACAGAAAGGCTTGACAATCTTCTCCAGTGTCATCCCCCTAAAATATGGAAAGAGACGATAATACTAATCATTTTAAGTTTGCTGTCTTTAAACAAATAAAATTACTACTACTTATGCATGCAGTTGGATTTTAGAATTTCTGTTTTTATCAAGCAAGCAATGCTGTAGCTCATGTGAGGCCTGTAATGATATACCAATTATTAATGTGAAAGGCTGTAGTGCAAAATTTGACTTGTGGGTTGCAAGTTAACAGGCATGATATATATAGCTTTGTGATCTAATGGGTGGTGTAAAGTATAAAAACGGTTCTTTTTTCTTTTGTTACAATTTAAGTCAGATTGGTAACAGTACCACTAAAGCCATGATTTTACCCAGTATGTTGAATTATTGGATTAGCGTTGACAACAAGACAAGACTATTGTTCTTGAACTCTATGTATTTAAAATATAGTTTAATAGGCATATTTTCCATTGCTTTAATACTTTAGGAAAGATGAAAGATTAACTTTTCTAAAATACATTTCATGAATAAATAAATAAAACATTTACTCTGCAGACAGATAGAGAGAGATTGCTCGAAAACTTAGGGAAGACTAATTTAACAAACATCAAATTTTCATTTTTAATTTTTTTAAAAAAAATATTTGACAGATCAGCAAAAAAGTATGGAAAGAGTATTTATTCTGATTGCTCGATCAGCATTAATTTTACCTACACAATATGTTTCTTCTTTGACATTGTATAGCCACGAGTCGATCAGTACTTTGATCAGATTAAGAAGATTGTCCAGGCCAGAAGAACATCGTCAAGAGTCCGCTTCATGATGATAGATGTTCTTGATCTACGAAAAAACAACTGGGTTCCCAGTAAGGAGGATGATAGCCCAAAAACCATTGATCAGGTCCACAAACAGGCGCAGGAACAAAGGAAGAAGAGAGCGATGATTGAGCAAGGTAAACTGCAGAGACGAGAAAACAGAGATTTATGCGTTGCAGATTGCAATTGTTAAAAAAAAAAATAGATAATAAACACTTATTATTATATGAAATACAGTTGTATATACCGAGTGGTAACAAGATGAGGAAAATGATATCCCCACTCCCCCAGTGGCATTACCAATTTTATTAACACATGTTTGATATATTTGAACCAATGAGCTTTTAGAATTTTCGCGCGGTTTGTAATGGTTCACTCGTGAGAGATGTTGATTGTTTACCATTTACATGGGAAAACCGGTTGGTCAACCGTTTGTACAAATGGTAAGTAAAAATCCCCGATGAAAAATTTTTGATTGGCATGTACCATTTGTACAAACAACAAACTACCGAGAGATGGCGGCTGAAATGATGATATTAAACAAGGTTGCAGATTCCTCAGTTGACTAAGACCTGTAATGAATCGCCAGTTATAAAAGGGCAGCTTGAATATCTGTATGACTCGCATGCAGAACTCGCGATAGCCATATTGATGATCTAACTAACACGTAACACACATCAAGACTGCAGTCGGGCTTGGTAAATGGTAAACACATTTTCCGTTTGGATATTCGGGTTGAGAATTTTGGACTACCGTTTAAGGCGTTCCGTTTAATTTGAAAAATTTTCTGTCGGGCAAACCAAAATAGTCTTACCATTTACGTTCCAACCGAAATTTCCGGAAATTTTTTGGTAAATGGTAAAGAACCGTTATCAACACTCGAACTAATAAAATCCGTATCCCTGTGCGGCTATGGAATAACCTATATATTTAATGTCAGTTACGATGAAAATGGTTCCCCATTCTTCCTAGCCAGAGGCTGATGTTTAATCACTCGCCGGCTCAGATCTTGGCGTGAAAGTCGATTTTGGCGAGGGAGGAAAATCGAAGTACCCGGAGAAAAACCCTCGAAGTCAGATTGAGCCGACAAATCTCAGCTCTAATGTGAAGCCAAGGACTCGATACCATGCTGTAGAGGTGGGAGGGGCGAATGATGACCACCGCTTCACCCACCTGACTCCCTGCGCTGTGTTAATATATGCATTTTTTATTACTGGGTTGCCTGTGGGCAAACCCAGTTCTAAAATACCTTCCGTTTTTTTTCTCCGCAAGAAAATGCAATTCTTGTGCAAGACTACGTATATGGATTTTGTCGGAGCTTTAAATTTTAATTTGTTGCATGGGAACGAACTACAATTCTTCGTTCAACCTCGTTCCCAGGGTCCTTTCACGGTGGAGTGAAATGAGCGTGGGTTCGAGGTTGTTCTTCGTTTTCACTAACGTCATCAACTGTGCTCAAATTTTTATATATTCTGCCGGCGTTGGTGGGATATGCATGTGGGATTTGATTTTCTCTACTAATTTTTTTC
>JAOCPT020727287.1:0-16325 GCA_026546935.2 Palythoa grandiflora
CGATTTAACGAACCCTCGATTTAACGAACAAATTTGGTCGGTCCCCAGCGACTTTGTTAAATCGAGGTTCCACTGTATATATATGTGGACTGTATTTTATATCTGGACATAAGATCTCGAAGCAGATTAAAAATTATGTTGCCTGAATCGATCGATAATCTCTCGTTTCGTTCTCGAGAAGTTTTGAATCACCTGATCACGTACGGACTCAAAAAAGAGCTCAAATTGCACACGTGAAACATACCATTGTAAAATTACTGGTATAGGAAGCCGGAAGTTGCGGTCCAGGCAAAGTTGTAGATTTTCAGCCGGGTTTTGTAGGTTTTCAAGTTCTTGCGTTGTTTTAATAACTATATAGAAAATCATCATCATTGTTCCCTTTTGCGTCATGTGTAGCATTGGGCACTGACAAAGTTTCTCCATTCTTCTCCCAGTGTTTGACTGAGTAGCCCTTCCGTCCTGCAAAAAATTTTGGATTCTTTGCACGTGTTTCTGTAACCGTGCTTTTTTTATGAGAGTGATTGGTTATCCCCTGCTCAACCCCCAACCTGGAGGGTCAGTCGGTTTTCTGTTGGAGTTTTCCCTCTCCTAGGCGGCTGCCTTGCCTGGCTGAGGAGTCACACCTACCCGGGTTTGAAATCAGAGTTATCCTTCTTTTTGATGACCTGCCCTACCAGGCTATGAGCCCCATCTACCCCGAGCTTCGCACCCCCAAAATCTGCTTAGCGTAACCCCACAAAGTGTACGTCTCTGGAAGGAACTTGGTTGGGGGAAGTTTTGTGATTCATTGGCCGTTACAGAAGTATTTTTTAAGGGACAGGAGCTCATCCCTAACCCCACTTCTGGGCCATTCCTAACACAATTTTGATGCCTCTATAGAAAATAAGGTGGCAAAATTTTTGGTAGAAGTATTGAAACAACGCAGAACGTGCTTTGAAATGCCTGGATCGCAACTAGGGCCCAATAGCAGACGACGATTTTATGAGCAAATCCAATAAGTGGCTTCTGCTGCAGTAAAAATGTCTGCACACAAAGTGATCTCGCCCGAACTTCCTAACCTTTGGTTATTTCTAGTTGTATTTTGTTTTTCCAGTTAATTCAGAGTAAAAGCGAGTTTTTTCACGAGTTTCATTTCACTTTTATTACAGCTGGAGAGAAAGATCTCACTCCAATCAAGCACGATACGCAGAAAGCATCAAGAAAATAAGAGAAATGTTTAATCATTGAAAAACAAAACATTGTAATAAGTTTTAAAAGTGTTTGAAATAAAACGTAATGAGTGTCGCGATTCATTTTTTCAAAACTGTTTATGGTTACGGCACAGTTTGAAGAGGTAAGTAACCATTTTTTTAGTTTTTGCGCAAGCCAATCGGCTTTGAGAAAATCTTTTAGGCAAAAATATTGTTTTAAAAGCATTTATAGTTCTTGAGTTATGTGAAGTCAAAACTCACCACTGGGAGTAAAATAATGTGCGACCCTTTTTTCAATCGTGCTTTTCTCGAAACATTTATTTGTACCAAACATGACTGTAAAAAAGGTTTTGTTCTATTATTACCAAATCCGTGAGGATTCCCAACTCAACTAATCGTGAAACTGCCACGTTGCCAGCGAGATGGTCCCTGATGGTGTAGTGGTTAGCACTCCTGACTAGAATACAGGGAGACGTGGGTTTGATTTCCGCTCGAAGCATATACTAATTTTTTCTAACAACTATTTATTCTTTGTGTCATACTACTGAACAACATACATTGATATATGTTTGTCACTGAAAAGTTTTCATAGGAAAATAAAATTATTACAAACAACTTTAAAACACCTTCAGGATATTTTTATTCCAATTGGTTAATTTTACTGCTTCGCTTACATTTTACATTTGCTTCCAGAACACATACCAAATTTCAACTTTATCAGTGCCATAATGCAACTAATCTGAATTACATTGTAACCGCGATAATTCAAACTCGGATAATTCACAGTCCCCGCTAATTCGAACTAACTTCATTTTCTCTGGGATTTAAACCTATTTTTATTGACTCCGATATTTCGAACTGCGAAGAGAAACAAAAAATAGTTCAAATTATTGAGGTCAATTAAAAATAGGTTTTTTAAAAATGAGTTTAAATTGAGATAGAGAGACTCCTGGCTTCTAGTTCGATATATCGGGTTTCTACTATATTATTTATTACTGTAGTATTAGTTAAAAGAATTTCTTAAGGAATATTTTGGTTTGTTTAAAAAAAAATCTTCCAAACACTCCTTTTACCGTGTTTAAACTCTTCAGCTTTTCAGTTTTCTTAGGACTTTCCAAACCTAATCCTATTTAAAATACCAGAATCTGTCCGATAATACTACGAACAAGGTAGGGATTATATTGTTTTGGTTGACTGGGCTTTCTAAATAAATCTATCAAATTAATTTTATCAGTCTCAAGGGGACTCTCTAGATCTGAAATTTTAGTAGATACTGAGGGAGTTTAAAGAAGTTATTGAATAAGAAGAATATTGAATACAATCACTAAACCGTCCCTCCTGACCACGCGTAAGTACAGCTTTGGTTTGGGGACGGTTTGGCGATTTTCAGTCAAATATTAACTCAAGCATGTTGGTGGCCCTAGAATTCCTAAAAATCCCTAAATATTTTCACTTGCCCTAAAAACCCGTTTTTTCAACCCCTACTTTTTTTCTTTTCTATGATGGTTGAGCACGAGCGATGTCATTGAAAGTGCTTGGCGTGGGACCTACATTTGCCCTGCCTGGTTAAACTGCAAGTTTCTTTGTGGTGTGGTGACTGTGGCTCCAAATTTCAATGATGTTGGATCCATGCTAAGCATTTCCAAGACGCAATGTGCATGATCCCTTTCCTGTCTAAGTCATTAATGCTATAAACCAGTATTTCATTTGAGTAAGTATCTTTCTGTTTGGATTTATAACAGTGGTAGAAAGGTAAGTTGAATTCTTCATTCTTTCCTAAATTATAAAAGCCCTAAAATAGTCCTACTTTAATTTACCATTTATCCCTAAAAATCCCTACTTTTCACGGAAAAAAAATCCCTAATTTACCCCCTAAATAATTTCCTAAGGTGGCCAACATGCCCGGAATCGTTGAACTGTTAAATGGCCGGGTGAAAAGCAAAGGTAGCCCGTGCAAGGTAACGCGATATAAATAATTACGCTGACAAACTAATGCCCCGTCCACGTGTATCCGCAACTTTTCTCTCCGTTTTCAAAATAATTCACGTTTACACACACCATATATTCGTATCGATTTCGTCGATAAATTACTTGACTCCATACTGACAGAAACTTCATCATTTTCAGCCACCTTCTGTAATAATCAATATGCCAAGGGGTGGACCATTAGACTTAGAAGATTTGGTTAGTGCGACAATTTTTTTTATTTCTGAGAAACGGTAGGATAATTTTTTTCATGAAAATACATAATCATAGGTTTTGCATTTTGCATAGCTCACTCGGTTGAGTTTGAGCGCTCAAGTATGCAAAAACAATTGAAACTTGTGAAGATACAACATTGTTGCTCTGTTAATATCTTTAGTCTCAAAATTTTCTCTGAACTGTCAAAGGACGAAACAGTACTGTCTGCAGATTGAGTTCAATCATAGGTTTTACGTGACGTACCGCTTTGCTCAGTGCAGGAATTTTTTTCCATTTCTCGGGTCTTGCAGGAAATTTATTTTCAACATCTTCCAAAATTCTAATGGTTTATCCCTAACTAAATCTGTTTTGAAAACATGCGATTAACGGCTGGAAAGAACCCCGAGAATAAGAGAGTGGATGGAAGAGTGGCGGTCCGCCATCTTTACTTCTTTAGGTTAATTCCGCGGGTGAACTGGAACTGGCAGCGTGACGTCATTTCGAAAAGTTTCGCTTTCGTCCACAGTTCGTCTCACTGGTACTTAAGAAGTATTCACTTACATGATAGCCCTTTGTTAAAGTTATGGAGACAAAAGTTAAACCGATTTCTGAAAAAGAGGGCTCGTGTAACGTTAAGGTCCCTAACTGGCCCTATGAAAAATGGGAATTATCAGAAAATGCAGAAGTTGGCATGGCTAGCGGAAAAGCAGCGACTCCCGCACACGACATTCCGGATTCGGTTAACCCCGTGCTTTGTTCATTTCTTCAAGGTTTTTCACACCAACTCGGTATTCATGGGAATCAAACAAGTACTGAATTATTAGATGAGATAAAAACCATGTTGAATAACAGTTTGGGTGAACTTGGAAAGACTTACAAATGCTTTGAAGACTGCGAACTCGTGCAAGCCGGAAGTACAGCTGAGAAAACGAAAGTAGAGGCCCCAGATGAATTCGACTTTAATATTGTAATGGGGTATTTCGCGAACAAGGAATATTTCAAAACAGTGGTCACGAAGGATACGGTTAGGATTTATGTCAAGGATCCAACAGTAATGGAATTCTTACCGTTTACAAATTACGAACACAGTTCAGGGTCAGCTGAATTTATAGATCTTGATCATGATCTGCGTTCAAAATTTATGGCGTTGTTTATCGAGATATTTGATTCGGTTTTATCTTCCGATTGGAAAAGAGTGACCACTGGAAAGAAAACACCGTGTGGCTCTGGCATAGCTTCAACACTTCATTTGTCGAACGAAAAGTTTCAGTTGGACATAGACGTAGACTTGTGTCTGTGTTTGCCGATTAGTGCTGAAGATTTTGAGCACGCCATGTCCGTCCCAGGGGGTCTTGATTCTTCTTTTGTTGGCTACTATGAGAGTCAGGCGTTGTTGTTCAGGTTTATTAATTATGCAATGGAACAATCTCCACTCGAGTTATTTGCAATTCTTGGTCGTTCAAACAATTCTTTCGAAGGAATTTCTACAAGAATAACTGCCCCGAAACTTGAACTTTCGCATTTCCAATCACTACCGTCAGAAGATGGTCGCATTAAAGCTTACTGCCTTGCGAAATGTATTTTGTCGGCTTATCTTCCACAATTTGGCAAAATATTTGGTTGCAAAAGATGCTGTCACAAGCTTGTAAGGTCTTACCATATCAAGAATATACTCCTATTTATGTTAAAGAATTACAAAGAGGATGTCCATTGGACAGAAGAAAATTTACCACTAAGAGTTTTGGAAATCTTTTCAATTTTGAAGCAGTGTATGATAGCAGATGATGAGTCAAGTTACGATGTTGCTGTGTCTAAGTACTGCTTCCCTGGAACTCTTTGTCTTGACAATGTGACTAATTCAACCCCGTATTACAATTCTGAAGGTGGTCAAAATTTATTTTTCTCTCCCGATTCTCACAAGCCCCGGTATCAACTCAGTTTCTCGCCAGTTTATAAAGATCACCTTTCAACTGGAAACGAAGAAGCTGATACTCTCTTGAAAGAATGGTTTGCGAAGCTAAATGGCAAACCTTGGAACTCAAGGCAACTGTTGTCAGATTTGTTTGACTTGTTGAAAACACTTAATGAAATAAGCTCTTAATTAACAGGCTTCACCATTCACTCCCTAGGGACAAAAATAACACATTTAAAATAAGGTGGATAAATGAATGTAAAATCTCATGCACTGTAATTTTAATTGACTTTTACTGGTTAAAAAGTCTGAAACGAAATAATGACCTTATCGGGTTGTTCGAAATTTTTCGTTATTTTCACAAGCGTACAAAACTGTACTTAAGGGGGAAGGGGGTTTGTGATCAATGTAAGATTTTGGGTTCATGAAAAATGTCGATATATAATGCTTACACGAGTTTTAAAAATGAACACAAATAAGTAATGTTTTGTATTAATTAACCTTGCTCCAAAACATTTTATTTTGAAACAATTAATGCATTGATAATTCAGAAGGAATGGGGCATTGACCTGTAGCAAATGAGTAACTGGTCTGAACTGATGTCACACAAAACATTACATTCTGAGAATGTTAAAACAGCTTAAGTGTTAATAAATTTTGTCAATTAGTGTCAATTAGTTTAATTAGTTCAATAAGTGTAAATTAGTATCAATTAGTTTAATCCTAAAGGTAACATCTCAATTAAAGAAAGATTAAAGGAGAAGTTTCTTGTAGTATTATTTGTTGTCAGTAGGGTATTGTGACAGTATGAGATCAAAACTTCGAGTCTGAATGTCAACATTTTTTTATGTACATTCTCAGGAAGGGGGTGGGGGTTCCTAAAAAGCATACGTTTTGTTCGCTTGAGAAAATGTCGAAAATTGTGAAAAATCCCTCAAACATGACAAAAATATCACAATTTCAGTCTTCAAGTAATGTAGATAAACAAATTATCATCGCTGTGGGAATATGTGAAAGCTGACGTTTCAAGCGTTAGCCCTTCGTCAGAGCATAAGACATGATATGATAGATTTATATTCTCTGACGAAGGGCTAACGCTCGAAACATCAGCTTTCACATATTCCCACGGCGATGATAATTTGTTTATCTACATTACTTCAAGTTTGTATCTACTCGCCAACACGTTGAATAGGTTTTTTAAAAACTATTTAATGAAAGTTATCACAAGTTCAGCATGTAGGCACTGTGGTCAAGGATAAAATGCAGCTACAATACGGAGCACTAAGGCTAAAATGGGTAATGGTATTACCTCTTACATCTACCCTCAACTCTTTTCATCCCAAGGCAATTCATCAACATCTAACTTCTCCTTACACAACTCACACAAAACAATAGAACTGGTTATGAGAAATAAGGAATTGATCTAGTGAAATAATCTGCAGAATATAAAAAGCAAATTGTCACAAACGTTTAATACTGTAAGTATTATTATTAGTAAGTATTTAACAAACAGATTCCATGTTTGCATGCGTCTGTTCTGTTATAGATAACAGATGATGTCAAACTGTGGTAAGAACAAAAAAGTGGCACACGAGGCGATAGCCTCTGTAATGGTGACCTCAAGCGTGCGTCTCTCCTCTAATAGATCATAGGCAAGAACCAATCAAAATGGGAGAATAACTTAGGTTATTATATAATATTATTTAATACTGTGAGTACTGCTCAGTTGAAAGAATTTACGAATACATCAGTTGTGTTTGGGGCTTAATTGGTTAAATACAATTGAGTCTGAGTGTTCGGAACCACAGCCTGTTTGTTAGCTATGCCATGCTGGCAATACCAATATGACTCATCTGTATTTAAGGGTGTGGCCTTAGAGCCCAGGTGGCTACACAGACCCTTTTCATTCCATTGTAACATTGGAATTAATCATCAAATTTCGCACATCAAAAATTATAGTACAAGTGCAAAGTTTCAATGACAGTGGCCTAAAATGGAAGATGATGTGAATATATTTGAAGCTAAATATTTTTGTAGAATATTTGCTAGAAAATGTGTGTGTTTAGCATGATAACAAGGCTCAACAGGCTTGCATTTCAACATAAAGCACCAACATTATGACACTATAACAAAAAATCTGGTTGTAGATCAAAGCTTAGAAATTCACCCCTTCAAGAAATAAAACATTTTTGAAGCAAATTGTTTTTAACTTGCCCTTCACTTTATTTTCCTACAAGCAGCATTTGATTTACACAATGATACAGACTACATAATATTGCTTAATCTAAAATTTCTACTGTTACAATATTTCTGGTACATTCACATCTTTTTTTTTCTTGAATTTTAATAAGATTTTTGTATTTTTTTTTCTTTGATTAACTTTACCAAACTCACTAAGAAGTAAATATATCATTTGATTCAAATCATTAAATTTGGGTAAGATTGAGCCACTTAAAATACACTAACTTATTATGGATCCGAAACAATCTAACAAAACTGCTTTTCTAACCTTATGGTTGACATTTGCCTCAAGTCTGTAAATTATTTTAATCAACTGAAACTGATTTGCTAAATAAAAATATTGGTTATAGTCTAAAATACTTATTCAGTTCACACATTTTATAAACATACTGAAGTTGCAAGCTTGTATAGCTGCAGCAAAGCTTACATTAACAATTCTTTACTATTTAATTAATAATTAATGAGTCACTGAAAATGATCTGGACAAAGTCAGTGTCTACAAATATTTCACTTGTTGCCTTCAAAGTGGATAGCATCAAGAACTTTGCTTATGTCATAGTTCTTGGTTTTCAAGAGTTGAATAAGCCAGCCACTATCGTCTTCAAATCCCATGGCCCTCATCTGTGCAATGGCAACTTCCAATGGATCTACAGAGGCATCGTCAGCAGATGAACCCTCAGCACCTTTTGCAGTGGCTTCAGTTTCGTTTGCCTTTTCTTTGCTTTTATCCACCACAACATAATCTTCATGCTCTGGAGCAGTGTCCTAAATTTAAAAATAGATTTAACAAATTAAACCAAGCTCAGTCAAACAGGTTGGATTGGTGCTTTTAGCTTTGTCATCAGTTTACAGATCAGCCAACTCTCATGGGACTTCTTACTGAGAAACTTGCATTTTTACCTTTTCTTCCAACCCCCAACAAATTATGTAGTGCTAAGCCAGTTTCCTAGGGTTTGTTTTGGTAAAATAAAATTATAAGATACTTGAAAAATTCTCTTACTTAAAACCGTTTTTTTTCTGCAAGTCTTGGCCTGAAATTATAATTCATTGTTAATCAGACTCTCAATTTCATAAAATCAGCAAAGAAGACAACTACCACTTATAACACAGCAAACAAATAAAAACAGTCATTTCTACTTAACTACTGTACTGATAATGCCAGTCATCTTGATGTTGTCTACTATAGAATTTCCGATATTAACACTTTTAAAAATAAAATTTATCTCCAGGTTTTTGGTGAATCTCTAGGATTTCTGTTGTCAGGTTTTAAGCTCTCAGGGGTTGGCAGGTCTGTTATAGTTTAATAATTATATATATTAAGATATTTTTTGCTCTTGCAGGAAAAACTTTGTTTAATATATTTTAAATCAACTTTCTTATTTTAAAGCTCAATAAGAAATTAAAATGATTTTCTTAGTTTATGGCTGTCAAAAGTTGAGTTTATGTATAAAAATGGAGCTTGTACTCAACAATACAACACACCATTGGCGAAGTTCCACTTGTGCTTGCCCCATCATTCACTGGAGACTGTGATGCAGCATCGGCAGCTGCAGGTGTAGCAGCTGTTGGCTTCTCCTCCTTGTCTTGATGGCTACATTTTCCTTGACAGCACACTGAAATTGAAATTTCAAAACAATTCTTTTATATTTAAAGTTGTCTCACCAATTGAAGCGATTTGTGACTGACATTTTCAAACTAGTTATTCAAACTCTAATGACGTAAAAATAATATTAAATAACTTAGCTTTCCATGAAGACATAATATTTAATGTAGAATTGAAGCTGAGAATTCCATACATGTACATAAATGATAATTATTTTCGTTAAATGTTATTATGCTAATCCTTGAAATTGAACATTTTAATTTGAAATCTGTTAATTAAAAATTATTGGACACAATGCCACACTGTGGTAATATATTAAATAAATTTCTTACCAGGCTCATTGTCAGCATAAGTGTGAACTTCAACTCCAAGAGGGTCAAGAAAAGCTGCCAAAGCTTCTCCAACACTGTGTAAAAACGGGGGACCAACTGGAACCTCTGACTGGCCAGATGGTACTTCATTTTTCTTGTCTTCTCTTCCCTGATGGCGTTGACAACTGGCACCATTTCCACACCTTCCTTGTGGGCCCCCACAGTGTCCTCGACCACGGCGACCACATGGGCCTCCACGACCACGACCACGTCCAAACCACTGGCCACCTCGACCCCAAGGTCCAAACCCCCATTCAGCACTTCCTACAGCTGGTCCACCACCATACCAAGGATGCTGTCGTGGAAAGCATATTCGCAGCATTTCATGATGGTTGTGGTTTCCCCTCCTTTCACACTTTGCGCACAAGTCATAGTCTGGACAGATGGCACATTTGAAGCGGGTCCCACAAATAACCACATCACAGACATCACAGATCACATTTGTATGGGTCACACCTCCGCCTGAGCTGTCATCTATAAATATACCATAAAATTAAAAAATATACAGCTAAGTTTGTGTTTGCATCAACTCATTAAGACAAAATTAACATATCACAAGGTAATTGTAAAATTAATGGGCATAAAATAATTTATATCTGAAACAGTAAGGAAATTTCAAAGAAATACACATCAAGTTTTGTTTAAAAATTATAGATGGTTTAAAACTTGACATCTGAGAAAATGGATTGCGAAGTATGTCCATACCATAACATACATTACTTTGGGCATGTTTTAAAATTTTGATTATCAAAAATAAACTCAAAATTTGACATCAGATGACATGTCAGCAAAATATTTATCAATTTATGTTAAATAAAAAATACTTAAGAACCTTTACAATTTCATTGCTAAATTTTGAGAGTCACATTTCTATACCTTCTAGGCTTTCATGACTTGGCGATTCTCCTATAACCTTGACATAGATACGGAACACATCACCCTCGATACTTCCAAGAGCTTCCACTAACTCTTCGCCAGTTGAAAATGTAACCAGTTCATTGTCTTGATCTTTCAAAGAAAACAAATAATTGTAACAACATTTCATTACATTCATTTTATAATTATACTTATTCACTGGCAGGGTTTAAAAATTTTCTGTGAAATGAAAAAAGATGTGCTTCACTGCATGCCTACAGTAAGGTGTATTTTCAATTGATGTTTGAAAAAAGTAATATTTCGGGAATAAATTAAATTAAAAATAGTACATGAAAACATAGTGTTTTGATTGCTCTGGATATTTGGGCCTATATAGATGTTAAAAATTGTCTATTAAAACATTAATTATATTATCTTCCTTTCAACTGCCTCTTGTTCGAAACATAAAAAAATTCAAATTCTACTTTTTAATAGGTAGTAAAAAGATGAAATGATACAAAGAGTTGAATGAAGCCTGACAGATATTTAATACGAATCTCTAACATCGATCAAACAATTTACGTGAAGGAGCTGTAGTCGTCCAGTGTCAAGAATTTTATATTGTTTACAAGTTCGACATGACGCAGCAAATTCAACAGATCAAAAAGTGGCCATATTTCCTAACAAGTTCTAAGATATCACCAACAACATTTAAACATGACGAGACTGAAAGGGAGAACAACCACATCAACAACAGTCAGAAATATACTACGCTTCACTAAATAACTTTAAAACTAAAATTACACCAGTTGACGAAAATATTTTTTTGCGAGGAAATAAAAAGTATTGTAATTTCCGAAATATATCGAATAGAAATACGTACCTTTCCAAAACAGACGAATCTCTTTGCCTCTCACCGATGGGAAAACGCTTTCAATCTTCTGCTTAACATAAGTAAAACTCGCAGAAGCTCCTTCGTCGATGGAAAATCGACGAATTTCTTGTTCGTCTGTGTTGGCGTTCAGATAAACCTTCACTGATAACGACATGGTATTTCTCTCAAAATTGTAGTACTGCAGCAGTAGTTTTCGTCTTCTCACACGTCGATAAAAATGACAACTATAAAACCTGGTTCCCCTTTTATAGCGACAAAGTTTTACTCTCAACTTTGCGTTGTCACAATGCGTCGACGATCGGTCCCTCGATCAACAGAACACATCAGGGGGGAGATAATTCATCCCTCTGCTGAGTCGGCAATTTTCAATAGTCTCGAAAGAGCGAGTAAAAAAATAAATATTTTTTGTATAGTGGGTAAAAAGTCGTTAATCGGCTTCTCTATATTATATAAGATAATCAAGTGGATAACGCGTATCACAAAACAACAGTTCCTCCGATGCGCCACCTTTCCCAGTCTTCTCCACGCGACTGTTCCAAATTTACGCTCCAAATAATTTTGGACGCTGTAGCTTAAATTTTCGAATATGGAAACTTTGCTTTTAGGACGATGCATTATTTTATGTGAAAAATTGACAATCGGCTGATCATCTCTGGCTTGACATGAAGGGAAAACTTTTGGCTGAAAACAAAAACACAGCCATTTTGGATTTGCGTTCAACTTCCCCCTGACTAGCACTTGCCGCGTCATCTGCGCAGGCACCACATCAAAACATTACGTCATCAAAACAACATCTCGTCACCGGGCCCTCTCTGTTCTAGAACCTTCAAAATGCTGAGTTGGCATCAGCGGAATTGAAATAAAGTAAGCTATTTTTTGTTGCTGTTTTATACCAATATATCAGTAAAAACTAATGTCGTTCCTAGATTTTTTTTATTCACAAACTTAAGCTAAATAATCTCAATATGCCAAAGAAAATAAAATTTTGTTTATAATATTTCTGATTGCAGCTCAGAAATAAATCCATGTACAGTATATGTACTTTTGAAAAAGACAAAGTACTGCCAGCTGGTCCCGGTATGAAAGTTCATTTCACTTGTAATTGTGAGTCAACATTTTGATATAAACACAAAATCAAAAAGAAGTAATTAATTAATAACCGGTCCCTCTGTGTTCTAGAACCTTCAAAATGCTGACTTGCACCATATCAGGATATTATTTAGCCTAATTCAGGTTTTGAATTATTTAGCAAGATTACTCTTTGACGAACTTGGGAGTGTCATTTCAGTTTTATCACTAAACGATAGAATTTTTTTATTGGTCTATTTTTCTACCAAGTCGGATAAATATCATGTACCTTCAGCTTGGAAATATATATCGCTTTAAGACTCATAGCGGTCCTTTATTTATATTTTGAATGTGATCTGTTTGTGTTATAGCGATTCTGATTGGCTCGTTATTTTTAATGGGGGTTTTCGCGAACTCACACTGACACGAACGAACTTCCTTTGAGCGTTCTTCCTTACAGGGTCGTAACAAGGGATATTTTTTCGTAACTGATCCCATATTTTTACCCAAAATCTTGATCCCTGATCCAAATACAATGAAAATTTTGATCCCTGAACCCGCAAAAATTTGTTGATCCCGCGAGATCTTCTTCTCATAATTTTGCCTCGATTTCATAAAAACGCAATATCTGATCAATAGCTATCGTGCCATTACAAGATAGAGCTGTCTACAATTTCTTTTAAAAGAAAAACATTAAAATGCAAAATATTGTTCCTCAATGTCCGTTATTGTAATCATTTAAACCATTAGATGCCTATCTAAATTAACTCTCCATCTCTCCAGTTCGACACTATCCATTGTAAAACTGAACGTGTCACAAACAGTGTTTGAAATGACGCTTAGTTGATGGTAGTTATATTCCTAATGTAAACTAATTTAAGTATCTTTAAATACTTAAGTAATCAACTAAAACTTGCGTGCATGATTCTGTCTAATTCATGAACATGTAGTAATTTACAAATCGCTCAGGATCTAATGCTTCGTTAGTCTTCGTTCCTGCCGTGTAGGTAAGGTAAATGTATACGATGATCATTATTGGTTGGATAAAAACTGTCAATAGTTTGAAATATTTTATAATTATTCAGTAAGGGACTGGGGGTGAACATAAACAGCAATAGACAGTTTACCGGCAATGAGGTAAATAATTGTTTTATTGTATACCGCAACAGTGAATTGCAGGAGATTCTTCGTCCAGATAACTTTTTGCGAAATTTATTCTTCAGTATACTCTATACTTTAAAGAAATCGAGTACATTGGACAACATTCTTGAGTACTTCGTAAGATTGTCTTTTAAATTTTTGTTTTCGAAATATATTCTTAGGTGTTATTCAAAACAAAAACACACTTAAATGTAAACAATGTAAACAAGCCGATCTTCCTCTAACGGCTTTAGCCAGATCAGATGCACGGTGCGCTCAAGGATGCCATCATCTGCGACGAAGGTCCTCGTTAAGAATTGTCAGGAAAAACGGTCCAAAATATTGTTTCTAGTTGTGTGCTTCAGAGCAACCACATCTCGTTTTGAAAAAAGTACTGGACGAATTTCAACTGCCGGTATTATTGCTGCCCATCGTTCAAGGTTTGTTATAGAGCTTTTGCTAGCGAACGTTTTGTCTAAATTCTTTAACAAAGAGGCTCGAGTCTCTTGCTTTTTGTCGTTCTTTTCCTCCAGTAGAACAGCCGAAAGCTTAGTTTTAATACCAAATTTTTAACCAGAGAACGTTTTTATACATTTAAAACATTTTTATGGATCACCCTGGTGACGCTTCAATTTTTAAAGTCATGTGACATATTTCATGACTGCGTGAGTGAGATAAAAAATTCCGGAACGTTATTAATTAAAGCACATTTTGATGTTTTTGTTGTTAGCCTGATCCCTGATCCCATGAAAACACTGCTGATCCCGATCCCACGCGTTTTGATCCCTGATCCCGGGGCTGTGATCCCTGATCCCAGCCCTTTTTAGGCCTTTGATCCCTGATCCCATATCCCTCGTTACGACCCTGTCCTTAAATTGAACCCCTAGCTACCTACATAGCCTGGAAATATCTGAAAGAACTAGCAGATTCTCTTCAAGGCTTTGTTCAGTTCCTTTCTGCACAAATCTAGTCTCAATTGTTGTTAAATTGTCGGTAGTATATACAGATGATAATAATGCGAACGATGAATCCCTTGAGCAATCACAACTGAAGTATCTGATTTTTCTCGCTTTTCTGTTGCACCGAAGGTGATGTAGCTTCTTAAAAGTAAAACTGCTCGCGCTTGCAAAAACTGGAGAGGCTGTGCTCGCATACTCGCTAAAGCTCGCAAGTGTCCGTAGGAGAAATCCACTGCTTCGCACCCATTTAGCTAAAGTTGCTGTTTTTTGCTATTGTTTGTTTGTTTGTTTTTGTAGTCAGGTTCTAGCCAAACCTACAGAATTTGCGTTTTACAAGATTCAAGCATTTTGCGGTTCCACTTTAAAGCCAACGTGTTGAGAGGCACTCCGATTCTAATCACTTTGATAGAAGTCTCTTTTTCTCCATTTTTTACCTCATTCTCAAATATTTAACTACATTAATCAAGCACATCCCTTAGTCAAGTTTAATTACCCATGCTACGTGCGCATAAAAAACACCTTGTGTTTATGCAGTGTGTTAAGGCCCTGTTACACGAGGCAATTTTTTCAGCAACTTACAACGCAATGCCAGTGCGTTGCAAGTTGCTGACAAAATTGCGCGTGTAACATCTCTCTGTGCAACTGGCAATGCAGCGTTGCAAGTTGCGGAAAAAGTTGAACAATCTTGGAAGCAAGCAAAGCCATGCAGTTGCAGTGTGTAACATACTGGGCAACCTGCTACGCAACGCCAATGTCGCAATCCAGGTGAAAAGCCAATCAGTCACGACACTGTTTGTTATCAACTGCGAGAAACTATTGATGTATCTTGTTTTATCGCAGGCAACGAACAAGATCACTGCGAATTGCGAAAAAAATTGCCCTTGTCTGACATCTCAGAGCAATTTGCAATGTTTCGTTATCGTCAGCATAGTATTGCAAGTTGCTGAAAAAATTGCCTTATGTAACACGGCCTTTAGATGCGTGCGCATAACCATAGTAAATATAATAACGATAACTATAGGTTTGCATTAGCACGACGCTTGGGACTGATCCGCACGCACTAGATGATATTTGATGCTAACAGGGAGCGCCATTAATATGGGCAGTGCTCGAGGACAAGAAGAAATTTTTGTGGCAGTGGATAGACCTTATTCATAAAAAGCGTTGATTTTATTATTCGTTTGTCCATATTCAAATTAGCCTTTCTAGCCTCGTCTAAACCTTCGAAAGAATATAATACCTAAAACGAGGCTGGTTCAATAAATCTGAATGTAAACAAAAGAATACTAAAACCACTACCATAAATAATTAAGGTTTAATGAAGTGAAGAACAGCATGTTTATTTTTGGAAACATTGGGGCGCTGTGCTTGTTGTGTGTAGCGAACGATTAAATTAACAGCTATTCCACGAACGCGCGTTGGATATGAGGTGCGTGATAGATAGCTGAGGAGGCGCGAAGTTCCCAGTCAGCTATTTTCACCTCATATCCAACAAGACGTGAATGTATTTTAAAATTGTTTTTGCTGCGAGTGAGCGTAGCGAACGAGCAGCACACTATTTAGGTCAAAGGTTTGTATGTTCGCACCGTGGTTTGAGCCTGCAAGCCATATGTTCAGCGACTGCACAATTACACAGCAACCCCACGATGCCTGGGCTGCACGAATATCTCAGTCGAAAGTTTGTATGTTCGCGTGACGTAATCAGTGGTTTGAGTGGTTTGAGCCCGCAAACTATATTATATGCGGCTGCACTAAATTATCAATGCGCTGCAACTAACAAGACCACGAGGTTTGATATCGCAAGTCTTGGACTACGGCGTCGTGCAAGAAGGTAAGATTAAGATTTGTCATGTCAAATGCTACTTGTTTCGTTCGAGGAAGCATTCATCAAGGTGATAGTCAATTTAGCA
>JAOCPT020728064.1:0-16293 GCA_026546935.2 Palythoa grandiflora
CCTGAAAAACCGTAGGAAGTTTACTATGTTTACGTTTATTGTTTAAGAGTTCATTAATTATTTTCCATGTAGCTTTTAGGTCACTTTTCGAGCAATCTATTCGATTGTGATAGTATGTCCTTTTTGCTACTCTTATAAGATGGTTTAATTTGTTTCGGTAGTTCTTATATTTAGATCTGTTGGTTAATGTCGGCTTTCGTAAAAACTTTTTATGTAATTTTTCTTTTGTTTTAGTTGACTTTATTAATCCCTGGGTTATCCATTTGTTACCTTTTCGCTTTATATCTTTATGCTTTATGGTTATTATAGGGAAGTATTTATTATAAATTGTATTAAATACTTCCTTAAATGCTTTATATGATTGTTCTGCATCTGTATTTGTCAGTATAGGATCCCAGTTTTGCTTATTCAAATCTTCACTAAACAGGGTCATCTTGTCTTCAGACATCACTCTGGTTTTATAATAAACTGCATTTTTTTTCTCAATTTTCCCTTATCGCCTAGGCATATTTGAAATATTGGAAGGTGATCAGACAGGTCGTTAAATAGAATACCACTAATTTGATTTTGTTGGACGTGATTACAAAAAATGTTATCAATCAAGGTTGCTGTATGGGATGTTATCCTTGTTGGCTTAGTTATGAGTGGAAGAAAATCTGAAGATGATAGCTGATTAAAAAATCTATTTGAAAACTCGGAGTTTTCATATTTAAGTAAATCTAAATTAAAGTCACCCAATAAATAACATGTTTTCTTTTCTTTATCAATGTGATAAAGTAAGTTATTAAGAGATTGCTCAAATTCATTGTAATTATTATCTGGTGGTCGATATATCACTCCAACTATAATATTAGACATTTGTGGACGTATAATCTCAATGAATAACATTTCAGTGGTGTCAGAATTACTTTGCATTTCATTTAGGTCTGTGCGTATCTTAAATTTAAAATTAGTTTTGACAAAGAGGCATACACCCCCGCCATCTTTATTTTTCCTGTTTAAACTAATTGTTTTATATCCTGGAACTTGTGGGATTTCGTCTGCATCATCTTTCAGCCATGTCTCCGTCAACGCTATTATCGAGAAATCAAAGTTTAAAATTTTTAGGTAGTTATAAAAGTCATCAGTTTTACTACGGAGGCTGCGTATGTTTAAATGTAAGAATGATAACTGTTCTTGATGTGAGTTATTATTTTTTATTAGTTCGCTGAAGTCGCCAGAAGTATAATAACGATTATTTATTTGAAGTTGTGGTGCTGACTGATCAAAGTGTTCTGACATTCTCCCTGGGGTCTCGCTGCAATCATTTAAAACTTCAAATGGGTTAAAAATTAACTCATTTAGCCTGTCTATATTACGTTCCGTTTGGTTATTTGATAGATTTTTGATAGTTTCTCGAAGGTCATTATTATTGAGGCTATGGAATGGGAAAGTTGACTCCAAACATTGATAACAAACAAACGAATTTGACAGATCTAGTGATGATTTGAGACTGCCGATATTTGACTTGAAAACACATGTGGTTTTAACATGATAAGCATTGTAACATAACTGACAAGTTATTTGTTTTTGACCTTTGGTAATTGACCGCTCGCACGTACTACAAAATGTTTGATTCATCATGTTTTGAGTTATGTAAGCTTAGATGAAACAAAACAAAACAAAAAAAGACTAACTTTGAAATACTATGAGATAAACAATTAAGCATAATTCTTACTTTTACTCCCATAGTTCGAAGCACTTCCGTTGTTATCTCCTCAACTATAATACCTTTGGCCATTTATGAATAGTTTGTCCTTGATTAGTCTCGCTTTCTGGCCATTCTGCTTTGCTTGTTTAAGCATGGGATATAGTTTTTTTCTTTCCTCTACTATTTCCTTTGGAAATTGTTCGGCTATTCCGATTTTTGTTTCTTTCAATTTATATGCGTTTCTTCTTACGTACTCCTTATCTTGAAAGCGTAAAAATTTAGCGACCATAGGCCTTGAAGCGCCTTTCTTCTGCTTTCCCATCCTATTATATCCTATTATCTTCTACTTATTTTGGGTAGAAGGGACTACCATGTCCAGAATGTTTATCCATCACATGTTTGGCAAATGATAACCATGCTGCTTCCCTTAAGTCACAATTTTCATCATCAGTTGATTCTGCACACCAATACATGTGGTTGGTCAAACTTTTTTTCCACTCGGCTTCAAAAGTCCTTTTTGCCAGCTTGTTAATCTTTTTCCAAACAACTAAATTTAAGTTAGTAACGTTACAAATAACATGGTTCAGAATCAATCATGGTATAAAATAATTCCCTCACCTTTACCAAAATGCCATCAACCCAACATATGTTTAATGGTCGGCTACTGCTCCCGCAGGTAGTTGCCAATCTGGACATGCCTATCAGTGACTCTGGTAATTACTGTCAAACCTTGCCCAGTCAGAAATCTCAGTGATTGGATTAGCCGTATCTTTTTATGGGAATTAAAATTTTTTACTTCGGTACTCTATGGAACTTTAAACAAACAAAACATCTTAAAATAAATTGTATGAAATGATTGTTCTCAATTTATGTTTTACCTACCTTTGGTGCCCAATTAAGAAGAGGAGAAATATGGATGGTTCATTTTAATAAATGACATCGAATTAGAAAGAATGTCAAGTATAGAAATAGATGTACACTTGCATTTTACATCTGAACAACATTTAGAATACATAGTTTCATTGACACAAATCAGGGTTGTGAGCCCCATTATCCAAAGGAAAAACAGAAAGATACTGACTAAACATGACTTGGAAACTTACGTTACAAAGATTTGTCCATATAACTCCTAAGAGCAGGGTAAGATGACGTTTCCTGGGACGTTTTATTGGCGTACTTGATTTTATAGAAACCTGTTTGCGAGGTAATTATTGAAAGCATCTGCTATCTTCTTTGAATCAGTAATTTCAATGTCATTTTTATCAAGTGATTAATTTTATCTCTATACAATTTAAACTTAGTGTGATAATAGGTGGATTTTGATTTTTAGGTATAACACAACTACGCGTGCACAGCAGGTATCCATTGATGACCGAAACTGGGCATAAACCTTTTTCTCTGGACGGTATGTGAAGAGATTTCTCCATTAACTACGTTGTGCTAACATCGCAGCAACTAGGTCCCACATTTATAATGTGGTGACTGAGGTTTAAAGAGACGTACAACATCAGGTCCGCCTTGGGAGTTACGGCTGCTAGATACAAGGACCTTGTCTCCTTCATCAGTAGCCTGGCTATGCAGTGCTGATGAGCTCAAATAAGAGTGAAACAGCTGTCCACTGCTGCCACTTCCTAGGTACCTAAGCTGCACGTGAGTAGTTGTGTTATAGATTTATAAATGTAGTTTTATAATACCCTATGTTGTGCACATTTGATCATTTTTGTGTAGAAATAGAGGACAAATTTAGCACTTGCATGCAAATAAAAGCTTGCAGCCACTATTGGACACTGTGGTTGCATGGGTAGTGGGTATTACCCCAAATAATTACCCTTATATTGAATGACCCTGAGTTTTAGCAGCCGTGGACAGTTTTTTCAGTCCTATTGGGCCTTGTCAACAAACGCCATGCCACAGCTAACAATAAGCTCCATTGCTCAAGCAAGCATACTATACACTGTGTATTTACTTGAATTTAAGCATTCAGGGTCTGTGGAGAGGGAGGGGCTGTAAAGCCTCCCACTTTTTACCGAATTTTTCATACATTCTCTCTAGTCAATCCATATTCAGTCTCCCCACATCTGTCCTCAATAACAAGTCCCCCCCACTTGAAATTGTCCTCTGTGGTACCTTGCAGCATTTATTTAATTTTCAGACTTTTTGGAGCAATACTTATTTGGGTGTGACACTAATTTGAAAATCAGATTTTTGAAGTGAACCTGAGGTGACAGTTTTTTCTCTCAATAAACATTCATTGTGCAAATTACATTTTGCTCACTGAAGTAGCAAAAGCAACAAAAATTCACCTGTGCCTTCTTCAGTTTCAATGGTCGGCCAATTTTAAATAAGTATCACATCAGCCAGAGAAGTTTGGGGCTTATTTGGAAGCTGCACTTGTTTACTTTTTGGACTTTTTGGTGTGGTGCTTAACCCTTAAGCCCCAAGCACCACAAATGATGGGTTGGTAAATTCTCCCAACTGAGCTCCATACTTTCTATATAAGCAGTTTGGGAGAATTTGGGTTTTCAACTTCCACAACTTATTCACTTTGATCAATTCCTTATTTCTCATTACCGGTACCAATTATATTTTTTTGTTTGAGTTATGTAAGGAGAAGTTATATTTTGATAAATTGCCTGGGGCTGAAAGGGTTAAGAATTTCACCTTGACTTGATGGTCTTGTTTTGAGCATTAGAGCGTAACTCAGAAATGGCCTATTAGAATTATGGAATTTAGTTTTTCTAGCTAATGTACAAACTTACCACTGTTTCATTCTGTCTTCAAGTTTTGGCAGCAAAAAATTGTCATGGAGTTGATGGATGGCTTTGATGTTGCCAAATATTGTGGAGAGAGCCTCTGATGTAATGAGTCCCTTTTCTCTGCACTCCGCATCTAACTTGGCATGGAACACCTGAAAAATAAGTAGCTAAATAAATTCTCTTGCAATTAAAAAAATTGCTCAACAGTGTTATGCAGGCCCTACTGATGTGAGTGCAAGGAGCAGATATAATATATACAGTAGCTGTGAATCCACTGCCTTCTGTGCTGGAGGTATCCATTTCAATTTTCAGTGAATCCGAGATATGTTTTAACTTTCCTGCGATTGGTGTAGTTTTGGCTTTAAATATGCAGTACTCGACAGAGGCAGCTGGGGGTAAAAGGGTTGTTACACCTGTCTAGCACTATGAGCTCATACATGATGAACAGAAGCTATAAACAGTAAATAAAAATAGCTCTACCTTTACCTTTCCTTTGCCTTTACTTTTACATTAAACTTTGTATTTACATTTAGTTATACCTTTATCTGTATATTTAACTTTAACTTTCCCTTTACCTTTACCTTAAACTTCATCTTTACCTAGTTAATCTTCATCTATACCTTTACCATTATCTTTTTATCCTTATCCTTTACCTTTACAATCTTTACCCTTGCTGTTACTCTTACCTGGTCAAGAAGATGAAGTCTTCTAACGTACCTACAAACAGCAAAACAAACTTTAAAAAAAATAAAATTGATGGATAATTTATGTATATCTTGTACATAACCCTGACAACAGTATTTGTGATAGAACCCAAGAATAATCCTGGGCTTCACACATTGGCTTATATATCTGCCAACCTCAATCTGACTTCAAACTGAGGGTTAATCGTCAGGGTATCTCTGGTTCACCTCCTTATAAATGATAAATGCTCATTATAACTGACTGAGATACTGTGCTCTGGGGCCCCACATGAAACATGACGCTGCCAGGAGCAACTTGGTTTGATTTCATGGTTGGTGTAAGTTATTCCCGGTGGGAATTGCAGACATAGTATTATGTCTTAGTGCATATATAGTTAATTATATTTATATAATACTATGTTTTTTGTTTAATATTTATGTGCATTATATTATTTATTGGCGCATGCTCATTTTGTTATTATGTGGCATGTGCTGGTTTGTTTTCTTAATTTACTGGCATTTTTCAGGTGCTGTGCTCACTTAGTGGGTGGCTCCACCTAAACTGTTCCTCAATCAGTACAGAATTTAATGGTTTCGACACCAATTGTGGAATTGCACACCCTAACCCTGCTGAACAACAGTAACTGTTCATCAGCATCACTATTTGTTTTTGGCAGCGTATGTATAGTTTATGTCTGTTCAGATGTCAATTTCTTTCTAACTTCATTAAGTTGCTACACTTCTATGAACTTTGCAATGACCACAACTTTGTTATTGATAAAAATAATGTTCTTAAATGCCATATGAATCTTCAGAAGATTCAGATACCCTAAGCTAAAATTAAACCCACAGCTCTCCAATTTCATGAATGGTGCTCAACCACAGAGCTATTGAGGTAACTGCAGACAAAAACTCAACCTTACTCCCCTCTCTGGAGATGAATAAGCTGTTTAGAATGTTTTTAGTGTTGTGAGCAATAATTGCACTTACGCCCTCTCAGTTGTAAGAATCTCCAGTGCTATGTTGTACAATTTCTTGCTCTTGCTGTCAGGAAAAACCTAAAAAATAAAAAATATATATTTGGTAAAAAGTGATTATGAGTGGAATAAGGTTATATCAACAATATTATAACATAGGGTTACCGTATTTACTCGAATAAATGCTGTGGCGTTTATTAAATTTTTCATGATTTGGGTGCAACGTCTATTTGAGGGCGGCGTTTATTCGAAGGCGGTGTTTATTTCAAATGCTGTTTGTTTTTTTAAACAACCAACCGTAACTTTACTTTAAAAAGAGAAAAAATGATCAGTTCTTTGTCTGGCTGTACCGATCACCTTACAGTTTTACTTGTTGCGCTTGCAAACATGTACGAAATCTTTAAACTGCCTTTCAAACTTTAAACAACTCTGCTCTGCGCTTGTAAAAAGTGAACTTCATAAATTTTGATGTTTTAGTTTGTTGTCTGTTCCAGGGTGCGGCATTTATTTGAGGGCGGCGTTTATTTATATTTTGTCTCTCAGGTGCAGCATTTATTCGAGGGCGGCGTTTATTCGAATAAATACAGTATCATAATTAAGGGTGGGCAGGGTTACACAGCTCCTTCCGAAGATGAAACATTTACAAGTAGCATTATGATAATAATTTGATGTCATTAGAAGAGATGATGTAGTTGACGCAGTGCTTGTAAGACTCTCCTTTCAAGCCACAAGATCCTAAGTTCATTTGAAACCCAGTTTTAGCAACATTTTGAACATTTAACTCTGTTTTCCATCATTATAAGGCAGGGTTTAAAATTAGAATTTTTGCCATGGGCCAGGTGGCCCCTAGGGCTTGAAAATCTAGGGGCCAATTGCAAAATCTAGGAGCCACAAAAATTAACATGGTGACATCGCTAACATTTGCGTGGAGTCTTTGCGTGAATAAAACCAAATTTCTTATACTTTTTATTCTTGAATGAAAATTCTTGAATTAGAATAAGCAGTAATCTTAGCTCACACTTTTTACGCATTCAGTTTTTTTATCTGAACAGTTTTGCTCATGTAATTTTAGTTTAACCTTCATCGCAAAATGGCAGAAACATGACTTTGTACTAAGCATTTTATAAATCTGAATTTTCACTAAATATTGTAGCACTATTTTGAAATTTTTTGGTATAGAAAATAACAAATTCAATAGATAAACATTTTGACATGTTTTTGTACTTGCCAAAGGGCGAATTTAGGCCCAAAAAACACTCGCCAACTTTCGTTTCACGGTCGCAAATGGCGAGTGAAGACCGGTAATTTTAAACCCTGTAAGGTCAGCTTATGCTTGAAGCTAGCCTGTCCTATGACAGATTAGTGTTCCATCCTAAGGGAGTTGATGGCTCTCATATACTCAACACCGAAGAAACCAGAGGCAAACTATCATGGCTCCAATGTGCCACTTGGGATCATAAAAGAATATTCTATTAGCTTTGAACAAAAATGCCTCAAAGTTATGACTAATTTCATTTGGTGATTTACTTTGCTGGGTTGTACTAAATGGCAACACAAGTTCATAATAATTAGCCACGGGTGAAAGATCAGAGGTGCCAAATGGAACTTTTAGAGGATATTTAACACAAAAATTTTACATGTGTTCTACATCATTGTTACTCAGTTAATTTTTTTTACTCTTTTATATTTAAACCTGCAAACACAAACTAAGTTACTTACAAGATCTGAACTTTCAAGAGAAATCCTTCTCTCGTCATCTTCCTCTCCACTTTCCCCATCATCATCAAAGTCACTCTGATTACCAACGGGCTCATTATCGCTATCCCAAATTGCACCTTTATCATCAGCAGTTTTGCAGCATTCAACTGCATCACCATTTGGTATTTCATGGTTTGCCACTGATTTATCATCCATTCTATGAACATTCTCATCGGGTAACTCAGCGCTGCTCAACTTAGCATCATTATTTGCAACCTCATCATCACATTTAGTTTCAGCTACTTCTGATATCTCTGGAACTGCATTCAGTATAGTGGCAGCTGCTATGGTAACAGTTGAAGCTAATGGCAATGGATCTGAATCACCGCGTATCTTTGAAATTTGCTCATTCTTTATTCCAGCCACATTATTGTTTGTTACCATTTTCTGAAAATGAGGCTTTTTCAGTACTTCTGGCTTTTTTGAAACAGGTGGTTTTTTGCCAGGTTCTGAATTTTTTGTAGCACTTAGAACAGGTTTTTTTGGTACTTCTGGTGGCTGCTTTTTCGACACTTCACACGACTGAGAATTTGGAATTTCAGGCAATTTTTTCTTTGGGATTTCAGGTAACAGTTTTGTGATTGCAGACTTTTTAAGCTTGGGTGGCAGTTCTGGAGCAGTATTGGGCAGAGATTCTGCTACATCTGAAGATAATTTTCCATTTGAGTTATGAAGAGGATTTTCAAAGTGTGATAAGAATTCGTCACCTGTGTTACATGGTTTAGTCTGCACGGCCTCAAATTTAGTTCTCAAAGTATTAGTACCATAAGCTCTGCTTTGAAAAACTGGATCAAAAAACTTCGGCCTTTCTTCTATGGTTTGTAATTTTGTCATTTTATTTGCTTCATCATTCATCACACCTGTCGTCTGATCACTGAACAATCCCTTTGCATCATATATAACTAAGTTACCAGGTATCTGTGGATCAGAAATTGACCGGCTGTTTCTCACATCCTCTGGATCCACAGAGTCTTTAAAGGTTGTATATTCAACAGGTACACCTTCTTTAGACCTAGGACGCCCACCCTCAAGTCTTGTCTTGACTAATTTGGCAGCCTTTGATTGTGCTAAATCATGCACCTTACTTTTCTTGTCATATTTATCATGTTCTTCTCCTGCTCTGTTAGCTCTGTGAGCTTCATCACTTTTTCCATCACTTGATTCACTCATTGTACTAATCTCTGTTGGGCAGTTAATGAAAAGAGAATGTTAAACTGTTTAATATAAAAAAACCAACAACAATATTAATATTATTAATAATAATGCTACAGTTTTATAGAACATTGATCCATATATAAAGTTACTCCAACCTGCACACTTTCTCAGATCTGTTATGTGCAAACTTGTGCCGTGTTATGCAATGGACAGCTCACACAGTCTATCAGCCTTTGATGACCAAATCATTTCCAATATAGAGACATTGTTACCGACTTATTTACCCGACATGATGAGCTTTATGCAACTTTGAAATTTGCAGCAGGGTTTAGGTTCTAATTTCCGGTGAGTTGTGTTTACAATATACTGGAGGTCAATTTTAAGATCTGGCCGATTGCAATGGCGCCCGAGTAAATCCTTCGTGGTAGGATCATCAAGAAAAACAGATAAGGTTCTTGTTTCAACATTTTTTAGGCACAATCCCAAAGTAGTTCATTATAAACAACTAACCATCGATGAGTTCACTGGTTTTGCTGAATATTAATTTGCAGGGCTCAAAGAATAATAAAATCAATTCCTTCAGCCTTGATAATTCAGCAGGAATTTATTATCACCTTCCTGCCAATTCAAGTTCCTTATTCTTACTTCTAACATGAAATTATCGAACCATCAGAAGTCCCTAATACAAATCCAAACTCTTATACATAAAGGTCAACTACCATAAAAGTTGTAGCTCTTCCATCGTTTATACCTGATTAATTTCTTTGTAGTTTCACTTCATTAAATAATATATTACTATTTATTTGTATACAGAAGTAAATGTTGTTTAGTTTCAAAGGATAATTGAAGTTTGAGAATTTCAGTGTTTCTCGCAGAAGAGTTGTGTTAAACCGTTGCACTTCTTTTAAAGACAATGTGATTTTAGACATTTTTCGGCATGAAGATGGTTGTTTTATGTTCCAATAAATGTAGTCATATCATTTGAAATGTTTCAAGTTATAATAATTTCAGTTTCTGCATATTACTCCGCAAGACCAGTCTTGGTTACTGATGTTCCAAAGAAAATTATTTTTATTTTCAAAAAATCAACTCAGTGACGGATGCTTACTTTTTACTAATACTAAATACTAAGAAATTTATTTTATTATGAATTTGTTAAGCCATTAATGGTTTATATTATAATACAATAGAGTTCATTATTATTGTGTTGACAGACTGGAATCCCAATGTATTAATTTCTAACACATTTCTTGGGAAAACGCGTAACAAAATTTCATTCCTACTGTTCAGCTATGTGCCAAAAAAATCTAGACCCCCTGCTAATGTTTTATGGTTCAACTGTAGAATATCGGCAGGGGTCCATGATTTCAGAGTCGCATAAAGCTCATCATGTGAGTTTGATGATTTCAGAACCAACCAAATTAGACCAATTGCCCAACGAAATATAACATGGCTGAATTATTAGTTGCCAGATCAAGTCTGAGATGATAAAGTTGAATGAATCACCCATAGAAACAGTCTGCCATCTAATTTACTAAGATGCAAAGACACTGGTAAAATAAAGATTTTTGATTTTTTTATGCTTCATTATATTTTTGTATTGTTTGAATTTCTGTGTTTTCAATGAATTGTTTACAAAGCATTGTAACAGTAGCCAAACTTTTAGCTGTCTTCTTTGGGTTGATTTCCTCATTTCAAATGACTTTTAGCTTCATCTCACTGGCCCATAACATAGCACATTAAATTCAGCTCTCAGCACTTCACTTCCTTACAGAAACTTCTAGTAATGCACATCTATAGTTAGTGCAGACATACTACGACTGAAATTGGAGATTTTAAAACTGCTAAGGCTGATAGAACACATATTCTTACTTCAGACTGGAGATCTGGTGATTAGGGCAAATCATTTGGTTTTTAAATTTCTGGCATCTGGACAGAGCAAAATCAAAACTGAATCAAGTGAACAGTGCATTCTCAACAAGATTTTCTAAAAATATAAAAACACATTCGATACTGAAACTGAACTGTCGTATTTCAGCAGGCCTTACTTGTTCCCTTATCACCTTAGGTAAAGATTCTTGTTGGTCTGTGAACTGCCTCTGTCACTTTTCAATATCAATATCTACCGATATCGTTGGCTTAACAAGATCATAATGTTGGTTTATTATTTGATAGAAAAGGAAAATAGATGAAACAATATCATTTTTTTCAAAATCACGTTTCATCGTTTCACTTCATTTTGCAACTGAAAACTGTTACCTAATATAGCTCGTAACGTTCTCCTGGTGCATAGACGAGAGTTACTGAGAGACTTTGTTCAAATGGCCTTCAACTTCAAAATAAAAGCACTAAATGAGTTTTCAGTGGCTCAATATCTTCAGTCGAACTTTTAATTGCACGAATATGGTACAGCTAATGGATTGGCGTGACTACATTTGCTACAACTTACCTTTCAAATAAAAAACAAACACAGAGAATAAAATTCAAACACGTTAAAGTGTTCAAGGCAAAAGTTGTTAACGGTAATGAACAACATCATATTCTGTGTACGTTAAAGTTAAACAAGTGACAATGGTATCAGTTGCGTCTGCATATACAAAGTTACCCCGCAGAGTACAAGAGCAATCATAGAAGATTAAGAGGGAATCACATAGCGATAACAAAATATTTTAAATTGATGTACCTGTGATTGTATCCTTATATCATTCAACTTTCATTTGAGGATTCATTGTCATCAACAAACAGTATTTAAACAGTATTCAGCTTTAAAAACAACAAGAAATATGTACTAACTTCCTGTCGACACGCTGCCTCACTTCCTACCTACAGATCAGACCGCTGATCACTCATGGACGGAATATTCCGAGGTGATTCCGAGATCACACGAACCCTTTCCGAAGATATTCCGGAAAACCAAAAATTTATAAAATGGCAGTCTCGGATTTAAAAATTTCTAAACTTTAAACGTTTAGAGCTCTGCAAGCAATCACATTAACATTCCTGAGATTTATAGGCCATTTCTTAGACAAATAGCCTCAGTTCTACCCTTTTACTGAATATCCTATAGACCCTTTTCATGTCAGCGTGTCATTCTAAAATATTCCATTTTTCGGAAAACGAAATTTATCATCAAATTTGTCACATCAATAATAGTAAAAGTGCAAAGTTTCGACGATAGTGGCCTAAAATGGGCGAAGACGTGAATATTTGAAGCTCAATATTTCTGCGAAATTTTTGCAAACAAAATGACTGTGTTTAGCATGATAACAATGCCCTTCCACTATACATTTCTTAATAAATATGCTTAGATTTGAAATTTCAATATTTAGAGGCTTTATTTTTAAAAGGCGGCAGTGTTACTAAAATAGATGTGACAAATTTGATAGTAAACTCCTTTCCAATAAATCAAACATTTCGTTTTGGCACGCTAAGAGTGAAAAGTCTATTGTTCCGTATTACATGACTATGCATATTTACTTACATCTATATATCATTTTACTTATGAAAAGCCGAGTACAGTTTGAAACGTTTAAAGTTTTGAATTGTTTAAATCAGAGACAAACATATTTTTTGTCAACTATAATATAAACTCCTCTCTTTTTCATGGTAAGTGTATCATCAGATTTGGCAAATGAAGGAAAAGAGAAAAGTGAAACATGCAGGAAGGCACGTGAAAGCAAAATAATGATAAAATTCTCTTGTGATCTAACTTAACGATGATATCAAAGAAGGAAAAGAAATAATATTTTGAAGGAAATAATATTATGAAGGAAAAGAGAAAAGTGAAACATGCAGGAAGGCACATGAAAGCAAAATAATGATAAAATTCTCTTCTGATCTAACTTAACGATGATATCAAAGAAGGAAGAACGAAAAGAACTAATATTTTTCAAATAAAATAATATTGACAGATGATTGGCTGACTGTCCTATATTACCCTGTGAATTGATATCCCGGATATGAGTGATCTCTGTTGGCAAAGTAGCCCTATATATAATAACGATTTATTTTGGGTGTGTGTGGCTAAATTATGCGGTTTCAACGAGCACAATATATTCACACCGATCACGCATAAATATTCTAATGTTCATGCAATATATATGACATATATATTGTTTGTCACATGTAAGTTATATATGAACTGTGTTTCAAGGATCGATGCGAAATAATCAGTGTGTAGACCCTTCAGTTTGTTTTATAGTTTTGTGTTGGCTATAGCATTTTGTATTAAACTCTGTCCGGAATGAATGAATGATTTATATTGGAAGACAAGGAAGAGTTCTTTAGCTTGTCAGTCACGGCGCCTTCAACTTTAATCCCGGTGAGATTTCGTGAGTGGAACTAACATCAATTTTTCCTTGTCATTATCCGGAAATCACTTTACTAGTTTTTTAAAAAAAACCTTGACCAGTTTTTCATAAAATGTATACCTTTTGTGGACCATGCAATTTAAAGGATGGCTTCAGTTGTTAATTAAAATCTATATTAATACAATATTTGTCGCTAAATCAAGATCATTTGCTGGTTTTGAAAATGTTTAAAACTGATTTATATTACTAACAATATACAAAGTATTTCCGTAGATGACAGTTGGCTAGAATGTATATGTTGTTGGCCTTTTATCTGTAAAATGGCCATCTTTAGTGTTTATTTTGTAGTGCGCTTTACCGTAGTTTAAGAGTGTCTGTCTGAGAAAACCACTAGAGGTCAGAAGTTGTGGGTCGGTAGATCTTAACCGAATTCCTAGTATTGGTTATATCCTCATCCAACTATTAACTCCGGTAACACTGATACGATCGCGATTCTTTTATTTCTTTCATTGTTTCTGACACCACTCCGTGAAAATGTCCCCCTGATAAGTGAAAATTGGTCGATTTTGGACATCCTTAGTAGTTTATATCTTACAGGATATTTATCAATAAATATAAACTATCTCTTGAGCAATATTTATCCTTTCCTTATTCAAACGAATATTTATTTAGAACTAATTTTAGCGATATCTGGTTGTAAAGTACAAGGACACAAACAGCGCACACTTCATGCAGTTTCCAAACATGGTAAAAATATCAGTTTTCACGGATCATTTTCTCAAGGGTCTAGGAAGTTACAGCTACATCACTTAGTTGTTGCGTGAAACTAACTTTCGATAGGACTTTGAGATTGAGCAATCCTAAAGCTGGAAAATCAAGTACCATTGTTTTGACGGTTGGTTTTTGTAATGCACATGTTCGATGTTCGTCCTCTTTGGCGGATTTTAGTCTTAATTTCAGGTCTGTTGTTTACACAGCCTTTGAATTATGTTTAAGTTCTCCTTGAAACAGCCAAGAATCTTGTTAGTAAACAACTTCAGAGAGTCTTTTTAGTTAAATTCAAGATGGAACAACGCCGCAACGGAGGAAACACATAATATATGGCGGCGACTCTTTATGTAAACATGTCAGTTGATCATCTCTATTGTCTCAACCCGCATCCTGAATGAATGTCCAAACTTTTTCAAAACCAGTGCTTGTAACACAGATTCGTTTTCTTTCTGTTTACGGCAAGTAGGTAAAAATGTTCATTGTTTCAACTCTGAGTTCTTAATGGAGAATTCTACCTTTTTTCTACCTATTCTTGTATCAATGTTCACAGTACACTTAACCTGTGTAGAAAGTTTCTTTCAATTGCCTTATCTTGAATTAACGACAGCCAAGAAATATCTTTTGAAAGTAGAGATAAATCACTGGCCTGGACGTCGCCATCTTGAAAGCCGTTCTGAATCGCGTGACCGCGTAATTGCACGTCCTAGTGTGTTTCTTGTATGTAGTATTTAACTTCCTCTGTGTAAGTAATATGAATCCGTTTGAGTGCAGAGGGCTACACAACACAAAAATAAAAAAAGAATACAAACCAACGGTTATTCTTGTGAGATCTCTTGAGAGAAACGTGTGCCAGACGTCACTTAAAGTGCAAATAAAACAGAATAAAATGCAAGGCTGGCACTACGACGTTTTTTCATTCCAGCACTGAAGAAGACTTAGTTCTACTAGTCGAAATATTTGCAATAGGCCATTTCCGAATTACGCTCCACTGCTCACAAACAAAACCACCGCCTGGTTAGCCTAGTTGGTAAGGTGCCAGTCTACCGTGTGGGAGGCCGGGGTTCGATTCCCGGCCGGACCCTCACTCAGAGTCTCAAAACAACTGAGGAGAAGGTGCTGCCTTTGCTCTAACATCTGCAAATGGTTAGACCTTCACGTCTTCTCGGATAAGGACGTTAAACCGTAGGGCCCCGTTATTGGGATTCATCTCTGTGGGTAGCTCCTGCCATATATGGTATATGGCAAGAAATGTAAAAACCTTCAAGTCGAGGCTGAGTGCTCACTTTTCATACATTTGCTGTATTTTTGAGCACTTAGCCTCGACTTGATGTTTTTGTTTGTGAGCAGTGGAGCGTAATTCGGAAATGACCTATTGTAAGCTGGCCAAACCATTTCCCTTGTTCAGAATTTGCATTTGGTCGAGAAAAGCATAGCCTCTACTATACTTGTTTAACTGGTTTTTTGAACCAGTTTGCAAATTAATTCGCCGCTTCTCCAAAGCAACCGTAACTCGCTTGTTTGTTCCTACCTGACTCTGAAAAGCAAATGTATTGATTTTAGTGTTGGATTCATTTCGTACTCAGCCGCAGCAGGCTAAATCGTCTACAATTTTTAAACAACAATCTCACATTTAATTTTATGTCTTGGCTAGAAGCCACCTTTGATTTCCATATGCAGTAACTATATGGTGAAAACATGTAACAACAGCAAATTCTCAACTGCAAAAACGAATTTTCTGGGGAAATAAAATTTCCCAATGCAGTGATTGGGTCACCCAAGAAATGTGGAAATAGAAACTTTTTAATTTTACCTCGATACCCAAAAACGCCGCCAGCGCCTGAATGACGTCCCCACACAAATCCATGTCATCGGTTTTAACTGAAACCTGTAGAAACCAGAAATATAAGTTTTACACCTCAGTACTTCTAGTAATTTATGCATCTATGCAAAACAGATTTTTGTGCTTTGATGCAGCAAGGTTGTCCCCTGGAACTCTCCTACAGCACGTTACCATTTCTTTATAAAACCTGCCAACTGTTTACACGACCTTGGCTAGAAAAGTCACTACACTCCCTTTGTAAGGTAGGGTCCCTGTACTACCTGGAACAAATGTAGATCAGGACCTGCTGCGGGGGGGGGGGGGGGGGGGGGGGGGGGGGGGGGGGGGGGGGGGGGGGGGGGGGGGGGGGGGGG
>JAOCPT020728564.1:0-16281 GCA_026546935.2 Palythoa grandiflora
AGCATGAGTGTTGCATATCGTGACTAGGTGGTATCGTTATAAAGGCGAGGAGCATGAGTATTGCGTATCGTGACTAGGTGGTAGCGTTATAAAGGCAATGAACAAGCGTGTTGCATATCGTGACTAGGTGGTAGCGTTATAAAGGCAATGAACAAGCGTGTTGCGTATCGTGACTAGGTGGCGGCGTTATAAAGGCGATGAGCAAGAGTGTTGTGTATCGTGACTACGTGGCGGCGTTATAGAGGCGATGAGCAAGAGTGTTGCGTATCGTGATTAGGTGACAGCGTTGTAAAGGCGATAACCATAAGTGCTGTGTATCGTGACTACGTGGCGGCGTTATAAAGGTGATGAGCAAGAGTGTCGCATATCGTGACTACGTGGCGGCGTTATAGAGGCGATGAGCAAGAGTGTTGTGTATGTTGACTAGATGGCAATAATGTTATGTATAATTGGAAACATTCGAATTATTCAGACAAGATGTAAAGTAACAAGGACTATCACGTGATTTTGACAACCAGTGACACAGCGTTTCAGGAACGAAATTCGATCATGGCACTTAATGCTAGTTACAAGAACGAAACGCAACCTTATGTTTGGTCCCTATAGTCAGCATAACCAAAGTATTGTTTTGCAGAGTATGTCAAGTTTTGGAATGGTGTGCCCAGGATGTTCATGTACAGTACCCCTAAAACTCTAAACGTTTCCGAAATATTCTTTTTTTTTACAGCACTGAACAGGCAAAGAAGAAGTCCAGTTCCTGGAGGCCATAGGAGAGGTAATGAATGCAAGCTATATTTCCTTTTCGACTGTAGGATTTCCACTGTAAGAGAATATTTTTACAGATAGGTACAGTGTTTCTTCAGCAACACTGGTTTTGGAGCGATTCTCTTGTTAAAGTCCCTCTATTATTATTATTATTATTATTATTATTATTAATATTATTGTTATTGTTATTATTATTGTTATTATTTTCCATACTCTTTATCGTTGTTGGTGACATTATCGTTGTTAACAATATTATTAACAACATTATTTTTGATACCATTTTTGTCATTGTGGTGATCATGATCGTATTTTTGAAGTAATTTTATTTCAGCATCATTATTTGACAATTAGACCCGCAGCCCGCAAGGGCTATGAATGGACTATTGACCAGTGGCCATTACACAACGAATCGGACAGAAAAGGCAATAACAAAGTTAGCAAATGCATGTTGAAGAAATATTTATTTGGAAATAATCTGAAAGAAAGCGTCATCTCGATTTCACCAAACTTTGAACTCATTGCCGTCTTCTTGCCTGACATCAGCGTATAAAAACATTGTGAGACCAGCTCTTGTAGAACTGTATTAAATTTTGTTTGGTTTGCAAACCATTCTATAATAAAAAGTTACAATATATTTGAAGACTTTTGAAAAAAGGTAATCTTAATATGTTTTGAATATATAAACAAAGTTCGTAGTTATGTCTGGTAACAAAAAATAACGAAATTTACCATTAAGTATCTTCATCTCGCACTTTGTTGACCTTTTGGTCTTTTCTGGGATGGAATTATCCAGTAATTATCTAAAGTCTCCTTTGGAAGTTCCACAAAACGCGCAGCGGCCGCCACTATTGCTAATAGTCCCCTAGTAGCGTAGCCAATCAAAACGCAGGATGCTAATAGTCCCCTAGTAGGGTGATACTAATAGTATTTATACTAATGTTACCGTATATACTTGTCACTTGATGTTCAAATATTCTTTGTAATTTGCCTTTACGAAATCTCTTCAATACGTTTTGGCATAAAGTAAAGTGAAAATGTGCTCCCTTTCTGAAGGTGGATATCGAAGGCTAAGACTAAGACCCAAGCGAAAACGAAAGCATGGAAGAAGACCCATGCGAAGGCCAAGGCCAGGAAGAAGACCCATGCGAAGGCCAAGGCCGGGAAGAAGACCCATGCGAAGGCCAAGGCCAGGAAGAAGACCCATGCGAAGGCCAAGGCCAGGAAGAAGACCGAGGCCAGGAAGAAGACCCATGCGAAGACCAAGGCCAGGAAGAAGACCCATGCGAAGACCAAGGCCAGGAAGAAGACCCATGCGAAGGCCAAGGCCAGGAAGAAGACCCATGCGAAGGCCAAGGCCAGGAAGAAGACCCATGCCAAGACCAAAGCCAGGAAGACGACCCATGCCAAGACCAGCAAGAGGGGGTCAGTATTCTTCAGGGCATAAGGAAATAAGTAAGAAGTTTCCTTTACATCTTGGAACTTGGCATCTGTGTTACTTAGTTTTAAAGCGATGGGACTATCATGTGTTAAACTCAGTCTACAAGTTTCGACAAAGAACGAAACAGTGTAGAAATGCGTAGAAGATGCCAAATATTCCCTATTTTCTCATGGTAATACGTAAAAGGTTTCAAATTAGTCTTCTTGTTTGTTAGGAATCGTTACCTTTATCAGGATAGTTAAGTATCATTTTCATTCATCGCGATACGGTAATCACGATCATCAATCTGTTTAGCAGGATCGTCATTATTATTATTATTGGCTATGACAATGATTTGAGTACTATTTCATAATTTACAAGAAGAGACAAAACTTATTTTTGGTACCAGCTAGCTAAAATAACCAAAATAGGGCTAAACAAGTTAGCTGGCTAAGATGTAGTAAACTACATTTTTGGTCACAGGTCTAATATTTATATTTATATTTAAAATGAAAAAATGAAAAAGTATTACAAAAATTCTGAGTCAAACAAGAAAATAGAAAATTCTTCGATTTCACGAGTGCGACAAAACCGCCATGTTGTAGCTCCGACCGCTGACCGCGTTAATGGTTTTGTGAATACTTAGCATTTGAAGTTTCAGTTATCCCATGGTGCTCTAAGTAATTACTAGTTGCGATTGATTTTTCTTATTTGAGAAAGGGTGTACTGTGTTTTCATGTGTTTATGATAATGCAATACCAAAAAACTAATAATGACTTTGTCTGAGTTTTCTCATTACTATTGACTTCTGAAACAGGTTGCAAGGCAAAACTTGATCTCGGGTTTTTGATTGATGGATCTGGCAGTATTGAGCAGTATGGAAGAGGAAATTTCAAGCGATGTTTGAACTTTGTGAAGAACGTTGTCCGAATGTTTGAGATCAGTAACCATTACACACGAGTAGGCGTGGTAGTGTTCTCTTCCAAACCTGTTCTTCAGTTCAGTTTTGGACAGTTGCCGTCCCGTCGACAAGTACTTGATCGTATTAACAGAATAAGGTGAGTACTGAACAATTTAAAAGTAGAATTAGGAAAAGAAATAACGTTGCGTCTACGCTCTATCCAAAGATGTGTACCTTATGCAAAGCTCAGTTCATAAGGAAATTGACAGTGACCACGATTCACATGACATTTAAGAAATATAAAATGGATTCCGTGTTTACACAACATGATGTACACACGCGGGAGGTTGGGAGAACACGAGATAAGCGTAGGAAACCACGGCGGCTTAACGACTTAAATGCAATGAAAATTGATGATTTGTGTGAAATAACTATGTTCACTAGCAAACTTCATTGGGAAAATGAATTGAAAATTCCTTCCAACGTCAACCCTGCCTCAAACGGGCGTAAAACCTCTAAACTGTTCAAGAATTTGCTTTACTCAACACTCTCCCTGCTTCAATGGAAATGGAGGTTGGCAAGAGTTTACTGGTATGTGCACATCGCCAAACTTTCAAGAAGTACATAAAAAAAATCGACGCATTCATAACTTTTTCGCCTCCAATTCCAGTTAAAGCTGGTTTGATGGAATAACTGAGTGGTTGACGCTTATTACATCACAGGACCGCAGCAAAGGGTTTGACATTCCTCAGTTCACCAACGAATCTGAAATAATTTCGCTGTGCACACTCTTAGGGCTGTGAAGTGCAACCAACGGTCGCTGTAGTGTAGGCTTTGCTCATTTTGGTCTCCGGAAATCGCCATAATATGGCAACTCGAAATGTGAGCTTGCGATTACAAAATGACGGCAATTGTTCGACGAGAAAGAGCAGCCTCAAGACTAATCTCATTCCAGTGTGTTTCTGTGCTCATTGATGTTGAGAGTATACCATTTTCAAACAAGACGTCGTCACTTGGCCTCCAGCTTCGCTTTGAAAACTGAATAAAAAATCTTGTACTCCGGGTTTACTTTTTCCGAACAAAGTTCCAAGTAAGATTTTGTGGTTTGTATCCATCTCTGTGTAGTTACGTTTCATACATTCATAATTTCTGTTCATCCTCATTTATGTTTGTGTGTAAAATGTTCAAGCTTTACAACTTGCAGGTTGCTTTCTTCTATTCTTGTAGCTTTGGAGACATATAAATTTTATACGAACATCAATTATTAGCTTCAAATGTCAGTTTATAACCATTCAGGGTTACGTACTTTGTTTTTTCCCCTGGACAACAAAAATTTGGTCTAAGATTTACCGGCTTTCAATGACGAAAAACGATTCGCTTTTGCTTATCGTTTAACTGGCTCGACGGGATTGTTTACAAATTTAGTTGGTGAACTAAAAAATGTAATTCTCAAGTAAAAAATTGGCAGTTTCTTCTCAATTTTCTCTTTAATGATTTTTCTAATTTTAAGCAATAGTACTGTAGAAAAGGAACAAAACGAGTTGGAAAGCTGGTTTACTTTGTGAGAAGAGCGATGGAAACCGTATTTACATACTATAATGTAAAACATTTTTTCGAACAATCAGAACGCGCGTACTATTTGAATTATTTTATATTACGATATGTGCATTTGAAGGTAAACAAGGAAGCCGAGGTTCATAGGTAAATCTTAATTTTTTTCTCGAATCTATTTTATGAAGATGTTTGAAGTTTAAAAAGGTAATTAGTTCTAAGCTATTATTGTTTGAATCTTGGTATGGCAATCAAAGCTAAAGACGATAGTTTGGTTAAATTAAGGAATTAACTGAAAGTACTATTTGTTTCACTTGCAGTTATCCTCGACAGGGCACAAAGTGTGGACTAGCACTGAACTACGTCAAAAGGGAATTGTTTAAGCGTAGCTATGGACGTAAGAAAGTGCTGATTGTGATGACTGATGGAGTTTCGTATGACAGTGTAACCAAACCTGCAGAAAACCTGAAAAGAATGGGTGTAAATATTTTTGCGTTGGGCATTGGGAAAAAATACAGCAGTGCGCAGCTCCGCCAAATTGCCTCAAGTCCCAGATTTGTGTTTACATCAGGTTTCAGAGCAATGGGAAATGTGGTAGGAACAATCCAGAGAAAGGCATGTCGTGCAGCAGGTACTCGTAGCTGTTCGCTACTGATAATTCCAATTCTCTGTTTACTTTGTTTAAAATGGCCAAATGTTGCTATAGAAAAAGTTGGTCCTCTTGTAAATTATGGTGACTTGAACTAATGTATAGATTTTGCTTCTATTCTGAAGGTGGTAGTCCAAGACCAAGACCTAGACCACGGCCAAGACCTAGAGCACGGCCAAGACCAGGACCAAGGCCAAGACCAAGCCTAAGGCCAAGTCAAGTAATAAGTGGTAAGCATTTTTTAGTGTACAGTATAAAGGATGAAGTAAGGAGTTTTCCTTTACATGTTTGAACCACGCATGTGTGTTGTTTTATTTTAATGCGATTGGACAGTTCTATTTTTACCGCGAACAGAGAGCGACTTTCTTCTAAGGATACAATCTAAGAATAGAAGGGGCGCGAATATTCTTAGTTGTTCAAGTGGAAGCCCAAGGTTTTCGTATCGATATTCTTAGCGTTTTTTATCGTTGTTGATATTGCTACCATTAGTAATAACCACGATCATTCTTAAAAAAAATCCCCTTCCCCTATAGTAAAAATGACAATCAAAATATCTTTAAGAAAATCAACATCAACATCATCATCACCATCATTATTATTATTAAATCTAGTTTTTATGTTATTGCGGGTAAATATTATTTTACCGTTAATAGCTCATTAGTACCCTTCACAAGGATAAGTTTCCATCGATGTTTCACAATTGAGAAAGGGTGTGATGTCTTTTTGTGGGTTTATGATACTGCAATACCAGAAAACTGTTAAGGACTTTGTCAGAATTATCTCTTTCTTTTCTACATCTTTGAACAGGTTGCAAAGCAAAACTTGATCTCGGGTTTTTGATCGACGGATCTGGCAGTATTGAGCAGTATGGAAGAGGAAATTTCAAGCGATGTTTGAACTTTGTGAAGAACGTTGTCCGAAGGTTCGCGATCAGTAACTATTACACACGAGTTGGTGTGGTAGTGTTCTCTTCCAAACCTGTTCTTCAGTTCAGATTCGGACAGTTGCCGTCCCGTCGACAAGTACTTGATCGTATTACCAGAATAAGGTGAGTACTGAACAATTTAAAACTAGAATTACGAAAAGAAATGTTGTAGCGTTCAAGTTTTATCAAAAGTTGTGTATTTTTATTTTTACCGTGAAGCTTTGTTCATAACTTATTAAGAGTGACCTCAATTCAAATGATTTTACAACTTGTGCGTTAAACTTATAAATCTTGAAGGTTAACAAGGAAGTCGAGGTTGATATGTAAATAGGAAGTTGTTTCAGAATGCATTTCGTGAAGATGTTACAAGATCATAAAGGTCATTACCGTCATTTTCACCTAAGCGTGGAAACGTGAGAAAAAAATACATGTTTTAATTGGGTACATTTATGACATGCTTAGAAGTTTTGCAGCGGTTAAGCAAACTCTAGCGCCAACATTTATAAATTTGTTGGTATGTGTTCAATAAACAATTACGGCCGTAACTTCAAATCAGGCATTCCTCTATCCAAGGATTTCAGAAACGAGGTAATTCAAATGGCGGCTACACGTCCAATTAAAAAATAGGTGAAAGTTATGGTAGAAATCTTTTTGCGATGGCGAGAGAGTTTGGTTAACGGCTGTAAAACTTCAAATATTTGGCTGCGAAGCATGTCATGTTTGCACCCAATTAAAACATGCTTTAGGTGAAAACGGCGGTAGTTTTAAGCTATTTTCGTTTGAGTTCTGGAATGGCAATTAAATGTAAAGACGATAGTTTTGTTAAATTATGGAATGAACTGAAAGTACTATTTGTTTCACTTGCAGTTATCCTCGACAGGGCACAAAGTGTGGACGAGCACTGAAGTACGTCAAAAGGGTTTTGTTTAACCGTAGCTATGGACGTAAGAAAGTGCTGATTGTGATGACTGATGGAGTTTCGTATGACAGTGTAATCAAACCTGCAGAAAACCTGAGAAGGATGGGTGTAAATATTTTTGCGTTGGGCATTGGGAAAAAATACAGCAGTGCGCAGCTCCGCCAAATTGCCTCAAACTCTAGATTCGTGTTCACGTCAGGTTTTAGAGCGATGGGAAATGTGGTAGGAACAATCCAGAGAAAGGCATGTCGTGCAGCAGGTACTTGTTGCTGTTCGCTACGGACAACTCTAATTATCTGTTTACTTTGTTTAAAATGGGCCAAATGTTATTGTAGAAATAGTTGTCCTCTTGTAAATTACGGTGACCTGAACTAAAGCGGAAATTTTGCTTCTTTTCTGAAGGTGGCCGTCCAAGGCCGAGACCAAGACCAAGACCTAGACCACGGCCAAGACCAAGACCAAGACCAAGCCGAAGGCCAAGACCTAGACCACGGCCAAGACCAAGCCTAAGACCAAGCCAAGGACTAAGTGGTAAGCATTTTTTAGTGTATAAAGGACGAAGAAAGGAGTTTTCAGTTACATGTTTGATCCACGCATGTGTTGTATTTTGTTTTAAAGCGATTGGACATTTATATTTTGAACGGAAAGTGACAGCAACATTTTTTCAAGAATAGAATCTGTTTAAGAATAGTAGGCGCGCAAATATTCTTAGTTGTTCAAGTGGAAGTCCAAAGGTCTGGTATCGATATTCTTAGTGTTTTTATCGTTGTTATTATTGCTACAATCAGTAACAAGACGATCATTGTTAAAATATTTTCCCTTCTCGCTATTTTTAACATGACAATATATCTGTAAGAAAATCACCATCATCGTCATCATCAATATTGTGATTAGTTCTAGTTTTTAGGTTATTATACATATATTGTTATTTTAGCTTGTATAGCTCATTTGTACGTTATTCATCACAAAAACAATTATATATGACAATATATCTGTAAGAAAATCACCATCATCATCATCATCATAATTGTGATTAGTTCTAGTTTTTGTGTTATTATACATATATTGTTATTTTAGCTTTTATAGCTAATTAGTACGTTATTCATCACAAGAACAAGTATCTATTGATGTTTCATAATTGAGAAAAAGTGTGATATCTTTTCGTGGGTTTATGATGATAGTGTAATACCAGAAAACTGTTGATTACTTTGTCTGAGCTATCTCGTTACTTTTGATTTGTTGAAACAGGTTGCAAGGCAAAACTTGACCTCGGGTTTTTGATCGATGGATCTGGAAGTATTGAGCAGTATGGAAGAGGAAATTTCAAGCGATGTTTGAACTTTGTGAAGAACGTTGTCCGAAGGTTCGCGATCAGTAACTATTACACACGAGTTGGTGTGGTAGTGTTCTCTTCCAAACCTGTTCTTCAGTTCAGATTCGGACAGTTGCCGTCCCGTCGACAAGTACTTGATCGTATTACCAGAATAAGGTGAGTACTGAACAATTTAAAACTAGAATTACGAAAAGAAATGTTGTAGCGTTCAAGTTTTATCAAAAGTTGTGTATTTTTATTTTTACCGTGAAGCTTTGTTCATAACTTATTAAGAGTGACCTCAATTCAAATGATTTTACAACTTGTGCGTTAAACTTATAAATCTTGAAGGTTAACAAGGAAGTCGAGGTTGATATGTAAATAGGAAGTTGTTTCAGAATGCATTTCGTGAAGATGTTACAAGATCATAAAGGTCATTACCGTCATTTTCACCTAAGCGTGGAAACGTGAGAAAAAAATACATGTTTTAATTGGGTACATTTATGACATGCTTAGAAGTTTTGCAGCGGTTAAGCAAACTCTAGCGCCAACATTTATAAATTTGTTGGTATGTGTTCAATAAACAATTACGGCCGTAACTTCAAATCAGGCATTCCTCTATCCAAGGATTTCAGAAACGAGGTAATTCAAATGGCGGCTACACGTCCAATTAAAAAATAGGTGAAAGTTATGGTAGAAATCTTTTTGCGATGGCGAGAGAGTTTGGTTAACGGCTGTAAAACTTCAAATATTTGGCTGCGAAGCATGTCATGTTTGCACCCAATTAAAACATGCTTTAGGTGAAAACGGCGGTAGTTTTAAGCTATTTTCGTTTGAGTTCTGGAATGGCAATTAAATGTAAAGACGATAGTTTTGTTAAATTATGGAATGAACTGAAAGTACTATTTGTTTCACTTGCAGTTATCCTCGACAGGGCACAAAGTGTGGACGAGCACTGAAGTACGTCAAAAGGGTTTTGTTTAACCGTAGCTATGGACGTAAGAAAGTGCTGATTGTGATGACTGATGGAGTTTCGTATGACAGTGTAATCAAACCTGCAGAAAACCTGAGAAGGATGGGTGTAAATATTTTTGCGTTGGGCATTGGGAAAAAATACAGCAGTGCGCAGCTCCGCCAAATTGCCTCAAGCTCTAGATTCGTGTTCACGTCAGGTTTCAGAGCGATGGGAAATGTGGTAGGAACAATCCAGAGAAAGGCATGTCGTGCAGGAGGTACTAGTTGCTATTGTTTACTGCAAAAACGAGTAACAGACTGGGGTCTTAAATGGCCTTGTAGGACTTGGTAGCCTGTTGGGTAGACTGAATCACAATGAATTGCTAGCTTCAATTAGTTTATAGGTTTGGGCATTTTACGATGGCCCATATAGGACATAAGTTCAAATGTTTTTAAAGTGAAGTAAAATAAACATTTTACAACAAAAATCCCAGTTGCAATTATTAATCAACTTACAACTCGTATTTTTACTGCAAAAATACGAGTTGTGCGTTTGCAGAAACTTGCAACTCGTTTACTCACTTAATACTAGTTGTGTGTTTGGAGAGATTTACGACTCATAGATTTACCTCAAAAATATGAGTTGTGTATTTCCAGCTTTACAACTCGTATTTTTACTTGAAAAATACGAGTTGTAAATTTCTGCAGACGCCAAACTCGTATTTTTGAAGTTGAAATACGAGTTGTAAATTTCTGCAGACGCTCAACTCCTATTTTTGAAGTTTAAAATACAAGTTGTAAGTTTTTGAAACGCACAACTTTGTATTTTTGGTTTAAATTGCGGGTTGTTAATCTCTGGAAACGCACACGTGATATTTTTTTTTTATCAAAAAGTACGTTTAAGAAATATATTTTAAAAAGACTTGAACTCATACCCTATATGGGCCACTGTAGCGTTCCAAACACAAATAAAGGCCAGCAGTTTCTACTAAATCTTCCATCCGTTTACTTTCGACTCTAAATCGGTTTACTCAAACGACGTGCCCACTCTTACGCAGTAAATTAAGGTGACTTGAGTCAAAGTAGAAATTTTGGTTCCTTTTTGAAGGTGGACGTCCAAGGCCCAGACCAAGACCTAGACCTAGACCACGGCCAAGACCAAGGCCAAGACCACGACCAAGGCCAATACCAGGTCCAAGTGGTAAGTTGTTTTTTCTGTGCATAAAGGATGAAGTAGGCAGTTTTCTATTACGTGTTTTAACTACGCATGTGTGTTATTTTGGTTTAAAGCGATTGAAACGCAGCAGGCTGCCTTTTTTAAAAAAATGGAAACTCTTTAAGAAAAGAGGGTGCATAAATGTTCCAAGTTTCTCCTGTGGAAATCGAAGGTTGTCCTATCGATATTCTCAGTCTTTATCGTTGTTGTTATCAATCAGTACCATAACTAATACCACAATCATATTAAAAAGTATTCGCTTCTCGCTATGGTGATCACTACAATGAATATATCCGTGGAATATTCATCACTATATGTCGTTTTTGTGTTATTATGGACCCTTTCTATACGATGTTTAATTTCTGATAAGTATTCTTAAAAAGTACAAGTTTCTGTTGAAGTTTTACAATTTAGAATGGGTTTGGTGTGTTTTTGCCGTGTGTTATTTCGGTAATGCCAGAAATCTATTGACAATTTTGTCGTTATTCTCCACATCTTTGAACAGGTTGCAAGGCAAAACTTGATCTCGGGTTTTTGATCGACGGATCTGGCAGTATTGAGTCGTATGGAAAAGGAAATTTTAGGCGATGTTTGAACTTTGTGATGAACGTTGTCCGAAGGTTCGCGATCAGTAACTATTACACACGAGTTGGTGTGGTAGTCTTCTCTTCCAGTCCTATCCCTCAGTTTAGATTCGGCCAGTTGCCGTCCCGCCGACAAGTACTTGATCGTATTACCAGAATAAGGTGAGTAATGTACAACTTAGAACGAGAAAGAATTGAAATGTCGCTCTATAAAAAGTTTTGAACTTTATTGCGATGCTCAGTTCATATCTTAATTGATAGGAACAATTTTTTAAACGATTTTATAATATATGCTTTAGAACAGTTGAAGGAATGCGAGCTTCATTGATAAACAGTAAATACGTTCTAAAATTAATTTTATGAAAATCTCCCCGGAGCGAAAGTAGAAGAGCGGAGGTTTATAATGATCATATGATCAATCATGATACCGACTTTTGTATAGAATTTCATTACTAAGGCTATAGACGTTATATGACCTATCTAAGTTGAAAACAATGGCCTTGGATGGAGTTGAGAAAAGTGGTGATCGGTTGAACGAAAAACATGTTGTTTTGAGTTTGTTTCTTGAAAACATTTTAACAAAAGCTTTTAATGTTCCTTAATTTATCGGTTTTTTCATTTTCTGGACAAAAAGAGCAGTGGCGCATGAGCAAGAGCGATGCAGCACCGCTGTACCGCTCTGTTGGTAGAACTCTGAGCTTTTTCAAGTTTATAAAGGTCATTAGTTGCAAGCTGCAGTATTGTCATTTGAGTCTTGGAATGGTAGTTGAAACTAAAGACGATAGTTTGACTAAAGTGGGAAGTTAACTGAAATCACTATTTGTTTAAAATTGCAGTTATCCTCGAGGGGGCACAAGGTGTGGACTGGCGCTCAACTACGTCAGAAGGACTTTGTTTAACCGTAGCGCTGGACGTAAGAAAGTGCTGATTGTAATGACTGATGGAAAGTCCGCGGACAGTGTAATCAAACCTGCAGGAATACTGAAAAGAATGGGTGTAAAAATTTTTGCGTTGGGCATTGGGAAAAAATTCAGCAGAAAGCAGCTATACCAGATTGCATCAAGTTCTAGATTCGTGTTTACGTCAGGTTTCAGAGCTATGGGAAATGTGGTAGGAACAATCCAGAGAAAGGCATGCCGTGCAGCAGGTACTTGTTAGCAACTATTATTATCTAATGTTGATGTAGGAAAAATTGTCATCTTTTGTTTTAAGGTGACATGAGCTAAAGTAGAAATTTTGGTTCCTTTTTGAAGGTGGACGTCCAAGGCCCAGACCAAGACCTAGACCTAGACCACGGCCAAGACCACGGCCAAGACCAAGTCCAAGGCCAAGGCCAAGGCCAAGACCAAGACCAAGACCAAGACCAAGACCAAGACCAAGGCCAAGACCAAGACCAAGACCAAGACCAAAACCAAGTGGTAAATTGCGTTTTGAGTATTTTTAGTTAGTTTGTTTTTGGAGTCCACAGTATTTGCCAGGTTTAACATTGGTGAGATGTCTTGTGTATATTCGTTTTAGTGGTGATTCAATCATGAAATCTATTGAGGACAATATGAAAACTTTCAAAACAATCTTAAAGTCTTTCCTATTTTCCGAATGCTAAAGCATGGTATCACATTGATGAACTTCATGTTCAGCTGAAAAATGGACAGGTCATTTGTTCTGTATTGTATTGTATTGTATTGTATTGTATTGTATTGTATTGTATCGTATTCTTGTGTTGTGTGTTGTATTGTTATGTTCTGTATATTTTTGTAATGTATTGTATTGCACTGTGCTGCGTTGCATGTTTTGTGTTGTTTTTGTTTCCTTGTATATAGTTTTCCTTTTTCCATTCTTTTTTCAATCTACTGACTATTAAATGTTCTCCGCATGGCCTAGGGGTGATTTCGACTAGCATTTGCTGTTTCTAAATATCTGTACTCTTTTGAGCATATATATTTTTTGAAGATCTAGATAGCACAATAAAGATTCGTTGTGGTTGTTGTAATGTGATTACTATGAAGTAATGGCGGAATTATTGGCTGAGGACGTTTCTACAAGAATATTACTTAACATATATCAATGTATGTTGTTCATTGGTATGAAACAAAGATTATAAAATTGGTATATGAGGTGAAACACACTGCAGTAGTATTAGGCCGCACTTGCATTTCAGAAAAATTGGGCCCGGGAATCCTCACTCAATAACCAACTCAACTAATCTTGAAACTGCTACGTTGCCAGCGTGGTGGTTCCTGATGGTGTAGTGGTTAGCACTCCTGACTAGAATACAGGGAGGTGGGCTCGGGGCATGTACCAGTTTTTTCTGACAACTGTTTAAGAATATTAAGAATTGAATCTGACTGCTTGATTTATTTATAGTTTGGACACGTATTGCGGGTGTGCTGTCACAGATTGACACCGGATATTCTCGCGCTGTTTGGGGAAGAAACCGTTATCACCAGGTTTGGAAGCTGTCACGAAATCGCAGAAGTTGGATAAAAGTTGATGGTCAGTTGATGCATGTGTCTCCCGGCGAAGGTGGTGTTTGGGGAGTTAACAAACGTCATTTTGTCTACTATCGTATTGGTAAGTAACAAACTACAGGTAATGATCTTTTTTTCTTGTATTGGGAAAATAATAAGATGGACAACTACTAATAAGGCATGCAGGTTTCCTTTTGCCAACAATTGCAAAACAATGAGAAGCGTAAGGGATTTTGTTATGAAAGATTTTACCGTGTTTAAACAAAGGATTGCGAACGCATCTGACCTGGTATGGCCCTGATAGTTTCGGTGAAGTGTCAACAAGTGTATTATGACTGTGCCGAATTCGCCCCTTTCCGTGTTTACATTACAACGGAACAACTATTTTTTTGACACGAAAGCCTATCTGGTATAGTGTTAACGAGGCCTACATTAACCAACTGCTGTGTTTTTGTTATCCGTGGTATAGTTCTGTTGTGCAATCGCAGGCCGCGTCGGACTCCACGTGACAATTTTTTAACGTGGTTTTGGGGAAGTACAAGAAGACCCTTAGATCTTGAAAAAACCTGGAAAGGTCTTTGGGAAAGAACCGGTTAACTTTAACCCTGGGTTAAGCCAAAATTCAAGCAACATTTTCTTCGCCAAGGGAAAGATTTATGATTCATACTGTTCAGATTTTCCAAGGATAATAGTTGTTAATCCTAAAATTACAGCTCCAATCATTAAAAATTTAACCCTGGGTTAGTGCTGATCGGCTTTTGAGCAACTGGACCCTGGCTATTAGTTTTCTTGGCATGAACGTGTTACTTTGCTAAATAAACAAGTCCTGGAATTGAGAAATAAAGTTCCAGGCCCTGGAAAGTCCTTGAATTCGGATCGTGGTCCTTGAAAATTTTGAAATGGGCAAAAACTTTCTTTCTTAACTTCCAAAAATAATTAAGCATTAGCTGTTTTTTTAAAATATTGTTGATGTGACAACGGTCTAGAACAAACACCGTGACCCCCCGAGGCTTGATTTTTGTCCAGAAACAAATCTTCCAAAGCTTGTTAATATAGTATGTATTGTTAAACTGATTTTTGGGAAAAATTTGTTAAACATTCAAGTTTTATTTGATAGAGAAGGCCCTAGATTTGCTTGAAAAAGTACTGGAAAAGTCCTTGAGTTTCGCATGTAGTGGCAACCCTGATTTAATTTTCTTCATATCTATGATTTTATTTGTTCTTCTCTAGGGTCAATGCGCAACAAGGTTGGTAGTCGCTGGCATCGTATCAGTGGAGGTCGACTGATGCAAGTTGACTCTGGTCCGTTTGGGTTTGTGTGGGGAGTGAGTAGGTCTCACAAAATTTATTACCGTGCGGGTATCACTTGGAGAAACCCAAAAGGTAGCAGATGGCTCCAGATCAAAGGAAATTTGAAGTACATATCGGTTGGCGAGTTTGGCCCATGGGGCGTGAACCGTTACAACAAAATCTGGTTCCGTTATGGAATGGCTCGAGGACGGCCCCAAGGTAATTGAGCTTGAAGCTTTCTGGGATGCTTACTGTGACGTGTTGTGGATATTAACACAAACTGTTAGTTTTATAAACACAACCTCTTTTAATTAACGCACAAGAGTTTATCTAGAATATCTAGAATATCCAAATATGAAATTTCGTGTTTTTAAGTTTGTCCTATTTACAAAATATAGTATTAATAAAAGAAAAGGGGTTGGTAATCATTTTGTACAGAACAATATTTAAATCAGCTTTGCAGAATTGCAGGATTTAATAGAGCCGAAACCATTGTGGAATTGCAAACAGTTTAGATATCCTGCTCATGAACATCAACTATTTTGCTATTTATTTTCAGCAACATATATAGGTTATTTCTGTTCAGATATCAATAGATCTTATGTATGATACAGCTTAGAAACACATGGGTAAATAAACTAGAATAGGTCCACAAACTTGTATGAATGGTATCTGTTAGGATGAAGATGATTTAAAGAATATCAAGGTAAAAAATATCAAAAAGATATCTTTGATGAAAATAGGTACACGATGGCAAAAAAGGAAATAGTTTTTAATCGATAAAAGACGTGGAAATATGATTTTTATCTGCTGTGAATAACCTAGAGAAATGTATACTGAAAGCTCATTTATGTTGGATATAGGACCTTAATGGCGTAACTGTATTTGGTTTCATTAGGTACTCGATGGCAGAGTGTCCCTGGAAAATTGAAGCAGATCGAGAGTGGACCAAATGGTGCTGTCTGGGGAGTGAACAAAAATGACATCATCTTCACGAGAGCAGGAGTGAGTCGCCGAAATCCAATCGGACGACGCTGGGTGCAAGTTGGTGGTCGTCTGAATCATGTCACTGTTGGATGTACTGGTGTTTATGGTGTGAGCCGTAACTATGGTGTTTGGAAATACCGCGGTAAGTTGAAAGAGATAAGTGGTACTGACGTAATTTTAGGTTTAGAACTGTTTGAATTGAGTTTGAAAAACACTAAGTGAAACCCTGTTGTTCTTTTGTTTTGCAGGCCGTATTGGTCGAAGACCTGCCAAGATGGTTTTTTGCCAAACTTTCAATGTTTGGAATTATGCATTGAAGTAATATTTGTGTGAAGGCTGGCGT
>JAOCPT020728981.1:0-16279 GCA_026546935.2 Palythoa grandiflora
ACTATCGCTAAATACTTAGCATCATCATGCTATACTACTCTATACTATCGCTAAATACTTAGCATCATCATGCTATACTACTCTATACTATCGCTAAATACTTAGCATCATCATGCTATATACAGTACTTATACTCTATACTATCGCTAAATACTTAGCATCATCATGCTATACTACTCTATACTATCGCCTAATAACGCCCAATGTTACTCAATATAACCTAATATCGCCTAATATTATTGTCTGATTTTGCCTTATATCGCCTAATATTGCCCAATATCACTTAATATCGCCCAATATAACCTAATATCACTTAATATCGCCCAATATAACCTAATATCGCCTAAAATAATTGCCTGATTTTGCCAAAAATTCCTTATATCGCCTTATATTGCCCAATATCACTTAATATCGCCCAATATAACCTAATATTGCCTAAAATAATTGCCTGATTTTGCCAAAAATTCTTTATATCGCCTTATATTGCCCAATATCACTTAATATCGCCCAATATAACCTAATATCGCCTAAAATAATTGCCTGATTTTGCCACAAATTCCTTATATCGCCTTATATTGCCCAATATCACTTAATATCGCCCAATATAACCTAATATCGCCTAAAATCCTGATTTTGCCAAAAATTCCTTATATCGCCTTATTTTGCTCAATATCGCCCCCCATCGCGGCGATGTAAGGACCCAGAGTAGGCCTCAACCTGGTGGTTCCACGTGCTAGTAACCATTTTCACGACACTGCTGCTCGGATCTTCAATACGCTGCCTTCAATTCAGGGACAAAATCCTTTGTGTACAGAAAATCATTTTCAAAATAGCCCATTACTTTTTTTTGAAATATCGTCTATGATCGTAATCTGCTTAAATTATAAAAAAGATACGAAAGAATGTTCAGCTTAAACAAAACATCTTATTTCCCAAGAGGACTGTATTGGGAAAACATTGAGGCAATCCGAGGTCAATTCCTATATGGTTTATTAAATGAGAGTTTTATTTTTATCTACTTTCTTGAACAAGTCAGACAGAAATATATTTGTTGAAATCTTCCTGTCAGAAAGAAATGAGAGGCGATGGGGCGATGAGAAATGATTCACAGTAAATACAGATCCACTTTCAAACGCCCGTATGTTAACAATTATTGATTTATTCATTACTGTGCGAAAAATAGTGTATAAAAGCGGGAACTATATAAAAACACTATACTAAAGCTCGAATAGGTTTGGTTTTACTTCGGGTCGGACCATTTGATTTTTGAGGGGTGACTGAAAGATTTAGAAAAAAAAACTCCTGCAAGACCCACGAAGGGAAAAAAAATTCGTGCACAACACAGCGGCCATAGAACAAAATAAAATATCCCGCTGTATCTTAGAAAAGTAAAAAAAAAATATTCTTGCATTGACCAAATCTTCTAATCACTTCTCAAAAGTCTAATGGTCCACCCCTTACAGGTCTCTATCTGCCAAAAACGATTTTGCAACAGAAATTAAACCGCACTTCGTGAGGAAAATGGCTGCAAAATTCAAGTTTATCTCACGATTTCAATAAACTGTAACACACTTTTATTAATTTTAACATAAATATATCTTTTATTAAAACCACATTGAAATCTGTGCAATCTGATTGGCTCAGAGATGTGCAATTAATTCCTGCACAGTTTTGAACTCTAAATCACATCTTCTTTTCTTTTTTATAAAACCTGCTCCTTGCTAAACAAAAATCTTGATTTTACGTTTTCTTGTTGTGTGATTTGATGCAATAAAGCTGTAGTTGAACTTTGTGTCGTCTAATTTTGTTCTGAAATCATACTTGTGGCTACAAATCAAACTCTGTCGTTTGATTTTGAAATTATGCGTATGATTTCAGACAAAATTTTACTCCACTCAGTTCAAAATACACTTTTATTACTTAAGTCTATAAAAAAAGCCTTAACTCTATTTTGGAATCACACTGGAAAATCGACATTTTTATTTAAGAAAGAAAGAAAGAAAGAAAGAAAGAAAGAAAGAAAGAAAGAAAGAAAGAAAGAAAGAAAGAAAGACAGACAGACAGACAGACAGACAGAAAGAAAGAAAGAAAGAAAGAAAGAAAGAAAGAAAGAAAGAAAGAAAGAAGAAAGAAAGAAAGAAAGAAAGAAGAAAGAAGGAAGGAAGGAAGGAAAGAAAGAAAGAAAGAAAAATATAAGGAACAATGAAACAAACAACGAAACATAAAACAAAAACAATAACAAACATACAAAATAAAGCAAACTAACTAACAAGCAAGTAAACAAACAAACAAACAAACAAACTTGTAAATAAACAAAAATAAATAAACAAACAAACAAACAAACAAACACAAATACAAATACAAATACAAACACAAACACAAACACAAACACACACACACACACACACACAAACAAACAAACAAACACAAACACAAACACAAACACAAACACAAAGAAACAGAAATGAATTTACCGAAAATTAAACAATTTTAACGTATGATTTTCATTTTCTAAGAACTAAAAAAGCCTGAAAAATGGCAATAGATTTATTTTAAAATCTGTCCTGTGGTTTTGCTTGTTTACATGAACTATATTTTCTTTCACTCACACTGGTTTAAATTGATTTACATTCCAGCTTTTGAAAAGTATCAAAAATAATGACACAAGATGTCAACAAAGACATTCCTAAATTGAATACGACCACTTGTCACACAAATGTTTCACTTTTAATAACAGAAAAATATTTCTTTATTCATTGCTTCAAAACATTTTGCGAAGAGCATTTTTACATAAAACTTTTCTCGCAATTTGCTAAAATAGTTTATGAGTAATTAGAGTCGGAGATCAGAGTTCAGGAAAGCCATTATAGCACATAAGCAAGGAAAAAATCACGAAACACTTCACAATTGAAGAGTTAAATCTATTATAATTTTCAAGAAGAGGAAATGCATGTATCAAATTCACTATTTAAGCATTTTTTTCAGTTTTGACAACGGCTGCATGCTATAAATGTTGGTTGTGGTTAGCATTTAAGACACGAAAACTTGTTTAAAAGTCTCGCGATTTGAGCCTGGTGCACTCCATCACTAATTAGCAGATGGCTTGCACAGCCTGAAGTAGCAAACTGAAGACAAAATGGCGGCAATTTACTGAGCTCGGAAAAAAGTAGAAAACAGGAATAGGGCGGCCCCCATTGAAACACAGTTCATTCGGGAATCAGAATTTGAGCGTTATGCATCTAGATAGCTCGAGTACATCATGATTCTATGTTTCGGTTTCAGAAGAGCCATGTTTTTTCTTTCAAACGATTTCGTGCCGCTATGATGAAGCCTTGAAGGCCGCTGAAAGCTGAAAAGAAAATCAGCGCCCTATTTCTTTTCTTTGAAGTGTATGTTTCTCAAACAAGATACGTGTTTATAGTAAGAGTACACTTCATATTACGTTCAAAACACAACTGAGACAGAGGGTTTTCCACCACTGTGGAGATACTAGATAAAGAAAGAAAATATTATTTTGCTATTAGAACCAGGAATGCGGTAAAGAGGTTGTCAACAGATCATTTGCCACGCCAAAGCGAAGCCAGCTATCGCTCAACACCGCCCTTTTCTGTAATTACACGCTTCTTGAGTTGTCGTAGGTCTGTTTTTTCGTAGGAATGGAGCCAACATATTTCCCATACTGAGCTTTTAATTTACTAATGTAAAAGTCGATGCTAGAAAATGCATAGAAGTTAAGAATGACATATTCCCGAAATTTATTAAAGCTTTTCCCTCATTTCTTTCTCCACTACACCCCGTTCCCCAACTCCGTGCATAGTAATTGTTGATAGGAGTGAACATCAAAAATTATTTTTAAAAACGAAAAGAAATGTTCGGAACTGCACACGCAACACAAGTTCGACCTCATGACACTTGTTTGTAACATGACATCCTTTACACTTGCATGCTGGTGAATTTCTTTTTCTATCTCCAATGTAGCGAGAACAGCTCACGTCTCTTTCATTTTAGGTTTCTCGGTTGAAAACAAGGCATTAATCAAACTCTTTGAACTCCCCAGCCCGCTTATATCGACCCCGCCCTTATTAACAGTTTTGAAATTTAGGTTATCCCTCCCCCACGTCCGCTTGTTAGTTGAGAGTACATACACACGACTAACAACTAAGAGGGGGAGTTGTTAACAGCCAGACGCATTGCTAACAATGCAATGATAGATTGTACACGAGACATAGTAGATTGATATAGGTGTATCTTTCATTAAAACTAAAAAAGCTACAATTCTAAAGGCACATCTCAACCTAAGTTAAGAAAAAAAGACGTTTTGCTTTTATAAGAACAAATAAAATTCAGATGAACCTCGTGCGTTAATCAAATATATCCGAACTGGCGCTGCGTCCGACCGCGAAGTTATTAAATCTGTCGAGATGTCAGCGAACAAACCTTCGAGGACTCCCTCAGCCCAGTAGTGTTCAATTGACTGTGTACGTCATCTGTTTTAAGTAATGAGCAGCGAATTAAAAAAAGGGGGTGGGGTGGGGAGACGAATCAACCATTTAAATTTCAAATCTCAGTTTAAGGGGCGCTGCACTTTTCATTTTGGAAGTTCGCAAATGAATAAGAAGGAAAGTTTTTTTGAAAGAAAAAAGAATGAAAAACGTAAGTCAAACCGTTATTGGGGCAATAGCTTGCTTTGCTTACCGCATGGTTTGGTATCAGTGTAAACAAGGCGTATCTACAATCTCAGGGTACACAAGGTGTATTTACACTCTCAGGTTAAACAAGGTGTATCTGCCGTCTCATAGTATACAAGTTGTAATTACACTCTCAGGGTATATAAGGTGTATTTACACTCTCAGGGTGTACAAGGTGTATCTACATTATCAGAGTATACAAGAAGTATTTACACTCTAAGGGTATACAAGGTGTATTTACACTTTCAATGTATACAAGGTGTATTTACATTTTTAGGGTATACAGTGTATTTAAACTCTCAAAGTATACAACGTGTATTTGCAGTCTCAAAGTATACAAAGTGTATTCAAACTCTCAAAGTATACAAGGTGTATTTACATTCTCAGGGTAAACAAGGTGTATTTACACTCTCAGGTATACAATGTGTATTTATACTCTCAAGATATATAAGGTGAATTTACACTCTCAGAGTATACAAGGTTTATTTACACTATCAGAGTAAACAAGGTATATTCACACTCTCAGGGTATACAAGGTGTATTTACACTCTCAGGGTATACAAGGTGCACTTACACTCGCAGGGTATATAAGGTGTATTTACATTCTCAGCGTATACAAGGTGTATCTACATTCTCAGGGTATATAAGATGTTTTTACATTCTCAGGGAATATAAGGTGTATCTACACTCTCAGGGTATACAAGGTGTATTTACATTCTCGGCGTATACAAGGTGTATCTACATTCTCAGGATATATAAGGTGTATTTACATTCTCAGCGTATACAAGGTGTGTCTACATTCTCAGGGTATATAAGTTGTATTTACATTCTCAGGGAATATAAGGTGTATCTACATTCTCAGGGTATACAAGGTGTATCTGCATTCTCAGGGTATATAAGGTGTATCTACACTCTCAGGGTATATAAGGTGTACTACACTCTCAGGGTATGCAAGGTGTATTTACACTCTCAGGATCGTCCAAGAAAGGGGAGGGAGGGAGGAAGGTAGGGGGGATCTGTGTTCTCGTCGTATTCCTTCAAATTCTATTGCTTTGTCCTTGTTCCCTTCCAAAATTTTACACAATATCTATGTACAAATATGTAAGCCATCTCAGTAATTATTTCGCTCCCCTGTTCCTCAAAGTATTACATGCTCTCTTGTTCTCGTTTACTTTTTGTGGCTACTATGTCGATAGACGGCAGCCACTATGTCATCGTCCAGGTAAGTGAGTCCGTAGCACCACAACAGGAAGCCGAGGCAAGTTAGCAAATAACACAGGGAACTCGCAAAACTTCGAAACATCGTTCAGAATCAATCAACTGTCAGCCCATATACTTCCCAGTTCTTCATGTATATAAGTGATGTGAGTATTAAAAAAACTTCTAAACTAGATTCACAAGGTTTTCTTAACTATAATTTCTTCCTACTTGCAGTAGCCACAAGCGTTTAAAGGCGCCTTTTTGTATTTCGCTTTGTTCCCGTGTCGACGTTCTAAAATCTGTCGTACTCCTTGGTTTTCTCAAAACCTTGGAAAAGGGCGACCCCAACACCTGGATATGACAATCTGGATATGACAGGTAATTATTTGATTTGAAGGTTTTAACAATGAAATTATTAATAATAAAAAAAAAATTTAAAACTATTACACAGTACTTATATAAAAGTTAAAGTATACAAGCTTTCGGCTCCTTCTCCTTCTCTTCACCAGTACAGTATAACATTCATAAAAGCAACGAAATTATTGATTCTGATTTGCTCAAGCTAAGGCCATTCTCTCTTTTTTATGTTTATTGTTTCTCATTACCGCACCGACCGACCTAATTTTTTAAAGTTTTACCTAACAAAGAAAACAAATACTTAACAAGCACTGAAAATATGGAAAATCTGAACAAAAAAGCCAATAATGTGAAGGAGAAATATATATTTTTTAAATCTGCTGACCTACAGCGAGTGAATAAAAAAATTCACGACTTTCCAATCAACTCCACTCAACCTCTTCACGGCTGGACATCCAACGTACTTAAGTCAAAGAGGAAAAATATGTGACAAGACTTTACTGGGAGATGTAAAACAAAGAAAATCATGCATTTCTTTATCATTACTTGTCTTGGACGCTGGCACATTTTTTTTGTCTTCAAGTATGGCGTAATTTGTACCATTTGACCTCCAGCTGCAAAAGGGCGGCTATTTTAAAGCCCAAACTATCACTTAATTCGTATAAATAAAAGGTATATACACCCGCCCTACAACCGACTGAAGCATAAGTATATCTAAACATCCACGTAAAACCAGGAGCTAGTTACAATGAGGCAATGTGTTGTTACCACTTTGCAGCCTCGGACGTGTAAAACCTTTACACGCATTGTTTTTTATAAGAACAACGAGGCTCAAATTTTCCGAAATTTAATAACAAGCTCAGGCTGAAGTTTGATAACTAGGAAAGTTTTTGTGATAGAAAACATAGCATAAAACATAAAAAGATTCACCGTAAACACTGCTTCACAAACAATGAGGGTATTTCGCATCTTCCAATCCCTTCTTTTATTTTGTTTTTTCTTCATTACAAACCGCTCACAGAAATAAGAACAAATTAAGAACAAAGTGAGGCTGAAATCGCCAAAAAATTAAGAACAATAAGCCTCGGCAAAATTTACTGGCTCTTGTTAAAAACAGCGTGTATGACAACATTTGTACCATGTGAAGGGCTATTTTAAAGCCCAAACTATCACTTTAAAATTCGTATGAATAAAAGGTATATACACCCGCCCTACAACTGACTGAAGCATATAATTATAAGTATATTTTTAAAAACATACCCGTAAAACCCGGAGCTAGTTACAATGTGACAAGCCTTCTTGTTGCTGCCACTTTGCAGCTTCCGACGCGTAAAACCTTTAGTTCTTTTTTGTCTTTTTTTTCCAACTGGTCGACCTCCTTTTGACAGAGTCATGCAGCGAGAAGCAAAAAAACTAACTAGGGATGGCTTCAGATAAAAAAAAATTGAAGAAGTTCAGCCTAACAGCAGGTGGTTGCCCTCGTGTCGGATGGAATTGTGTCAATGACTAAAGTTCGATAGAATTTCAAATATTAACAGCAGCATAAATAGCCAGCAATCCACAAAGGCGCCCTCAACAGGAGGTCTTAAAAAATCAATCCCTCCCTTAGTACCGAAAACATTCTTGGCTGCATACCTTCGCTATCGTCACACACACTCTCACAACTTGCAATTTTTCACGTTTATAATCGTCAAACAATAACAGCGATTTCGCTGTCTTTTTTTACAAATTTTAATCAACAAAACGGAAATGTGAGCAGGATGGTTTGTCTCCGTAAAAGGTAAAAGTGCCTTAAATCAACTTTATTTGTTATTCTTTTCTATGTGTCACTTTTTTAAGAGGAGTAATTAAAAGTGGACTAATTGCTTGCTTACAGTTGAGCTGTTTGTACTTTTATTGTGGGTGGTAAAATGAACTGTAATTCTTGCCGCGCTGAAGCCGTAAAATGTGATAAAACAGTTGACGCAAATGTTTTTGTTGCTAGTGCGCTGCCAACCTTGAATCCGTGTCCGGCAAACATAAACTGTATCTCTACAAATAACGTTTGACCTCTTGTCAATATAAAGTCTGTGAACGCCCTGAAAATATATTTTTCAAAAATTTCGTGAAATTACATTGAAAAAATCCAATGACTATATATTAAAAAAACGTTGAAAAACTTTGAGTGCAGACTATCGACATTGGGTGTTATTTGTAGAAATTACCAAAACGGTACTAATGCTCGACAAACTGGCTGGCGTTATCACAAATAGTCTTTAATCGCGGCACCTGACATATTCGAATCAAAATCTTTTAACATTAACAAAGTCTGTTTTATAAAAAGGTGAACAAAACAGCGACACCCAGGAGACAAGGCCGGTGTGCGAGTTTATAATATAAGCAGGAAAATTAACAAGCTCTTTAGCAGAAGGTTGATACAGTTTAGTGAGGGGTTATTAAGTTATAAAGGTGAAAATCCTGACCTAGTAAAAAGCTGTTTCAAAAAGCATAAGGCTCTCGCAGCAGGCGACAGTTTGAGAATCATGTTCAACAGAAAAGCGAACAATTGAAATTTTGACGTTGCACTTCGGCAGAGTTACAATGTTTTTAGACATCTACAGGGAGGTTTGTGTAATAAAATCTTACATTGCGGCAAAAAGTTTATTTTCAAAAATAACTTGTGTTCAGGTTTGTATTTTCTTAACAACTCGCGCACCTTCTGTGGACATCACTTTCATGCCAGTGGCCGTGTGAGATAAAAGAGGAAGATAATGTATTTTGATCGAGGTGTGTGGTCTTAAACAAATGCTTTACTTTGCGCAGATCTGAACCCGCTCCTGAATTAACTAATTGCTTTCTAGAGCAGCCAATGAGATTGTCGCGTTAACCCATCCATCACTAAATTGTGACGTAGCCGCTCTAGATTAGCATCATGTTCGACCGCGGTCAAGTTTCATTTGAATCGAGTGAAATGCTGAACTCGTCTTGAGTTCAAGAAATGGACGGAGTTTCTGAGCCTCCAGCCGAGGCTAATTCACGAACTGTGAGTTTAAGAGACCATAGATTGTGTTGCGTGTGAAATCAAGCCACAACTAAGGAGTTTGTAAGGGAAATTTTAGCAGATTTGTGGCTGAGCCAGTCGTGCGTCGATCTGAACACCGCATGAAATACGGTCGACCCTCGTAAGATTAATTATGTATGGCTTTGTACCAAACCATAGAGTTTGGGCTGAGGATGCTCTGAGAGACATAGATGAGGTATGTTGGCACCCTTTACTTGCACCTCATTATGGCAAAATGGTTTTGTTCAACGCACCAAATTTGTCGGATCAGTTCAAAACAGCTATAAATGGATCGACCATTATTTTTCGCCTCCTTCAGTTCCATGTGAATTGTTTACATTTCTATGTGGAATGCAAGTTCTAGGACACTCAGGACTTAACCGTTGCTGCGTGGAAGATTTTCTCAATATTTAGTTCGGAGCATGTTTGTCGCTATCGATGAGAAATGTTTGTGACCTGAAGAATACAAATCTCAAAAGCTTGCGGTATTGTTAAAGCTTCACTCGTCAGTCAATCATAACAGGGCTGACGCGTAGGGGAAGTGCGCTCGGTTGAAATATTTGTCACTTCAGCGTTGCTCTAAGAGGTTTATTCAGAACAGGCTGTTGAATTCGCGCCACCAGGGAGGTCCTAACAGAATCAGGAACTGATTTTGACTCTGACTGACCTTAGAATCGTAATACTACGTAATGGGTTTTAGAGAAGAAAACAACGGTTTTGTCACATTACACTAGCGAGAACTTGATTGCACGCAGCAAGAGAGCAAGCGCTATAGGGTCTGCGGTCCCCCTTTGTCAAAACATCAGCCCACCAACACAATCTGAAAACATCAAGTGCTCAACTTCATGTTCGAGAATTTAATATCGAGAATATTCTACAAACTGGCTTGGTCTTGTTTCAGTTCAAATTTCAATTCATCTAAATTAAAGCTGTCCAGTTTTGTTTCGAATCTTTTTGGGTGTTTTGTTTTTCATGTGTTCTTTATTCCGGTGAGAAGACAGGTCAGATTTATAGATTGGAAGTCAATGTTTATACTCCAGAGACAATGCGATTCCAACGCGCCCTGAACTCTGAGTGTTATTATCAATGAACTTTCAGTTCCAACCAAATTAGTCCTCGAATGAATTATCAAACTTTCAACATTTTTTTTCACTTTTTATGTAGAGTTTATTTTTTCGCCTCGCCCTTCCTTTTCGTTTCAGGTAAATGTTTTTTTGAAAGTTTCAGTAAATAGAAATGAATAATCTATGGGTGGTCTTTGTTTGTATTGGGCTGCCAGGAACCCATTCGGATGCCTTTAAAGTTTACTTTGGAACAAAGAAGCCATCATAATGTTACCGATTGTCCTGGAAATTCAGTCGGCCGTCAATGAAACTGACCGTAATAGAATGGAAAATGCACAGCGTTATTAGTGACGCTGAAGGGAGTAAATCCTAGTCATGGTATATAGAATTGGCAGTTGCATATCAGAAATTTGAAAAAACTTAGATACTCTAACTAATGTACCTGTTTCTTTTGACTTTTTTATTTCAGGGTCGAGCGAGAGGCAGGCGGTTTGCATTGGTTATTCGTGCCAAATTACAACAAGTTCTGTTTAAGCTGGGGTGCTGGGTTCAACGGCATTCAAGTCTCGCGATTTTACTGGGCATTCTGCTTCTGACAGTTTTTGCAATCGGACTGCCATTGCGTGCAAAACTAGAAACAGACGCAGAAAAACTGTGGATCGAAAGTAAGTATAAATGTCACTGATATGAATTCGATTCATTCTGCAGCAGGCGGCGACCATATCTTTTAAAGCTAAAGAAAAATAAATATGTCGGATCCGTTTTGTTTTGAAAGATCTCAGGTGATATTTTCTCAAGGCTTGTATTACATTTGGTACGTGCTCTGTTGAAGATTTTACAATCGCGATGTATGTGGCAGTCACTTGAGCTCCACTATGTTAAACGATTCTATCGAATATTTCAATATGTTTTCCAAACAACCTGAAAAGATCACAACAAGAACATTTTTGTCAAGTTCGAGCAAACAGCATTAAGTCCAGTGATGTACTTGCCATTTCCAATTAATTACGGCATGATATGAAACGCAACTTTTAAAAATAATTAAAAACAAAGCTTTTGTTAAATTGACGAAACTTTGGTAAGAGACTTAAACTGTCCCGAATTTCGTGTGCAAATTACATTTTGCGGGTTTTGATCCGAATTAGCACAAACTTAGGAAGGTTACACAATATTGCTGATAAATTTCCTGTTCTTTTTTTAATGCTGTCATTTGAGCGTCCGCAAGCCGATGACTTCAATGGGTTTTACCACACATGCATTGAGCGTAGTGTTGAGTAACAAGTACAATATCTTAGATCTTGTTGATAAAACGAGCAAACAATTTCTTATCCACACAAAAATAATTCTAAATTTTAAAGCTTTACATTTTTCTCTCGTAAAACCGTTCATTATAATGATCTTTTCGAATAAACAGGACGAAGTTTCACAGTTGGAGCTTATAAGAGGCGCTCGAGCAATTTGTTCAGTTATCCGGTTATTGCATTTCCTTCAAGATCGACGACCCGCTCTCCGAATGTCTGGTCAAACCACTTTTGATGAGTGACCAGCGGGACAAACAATTTTCGTTCAACAGAGCGCCAACAGTTGTTTTAAGTCACGACTGATTATAAAAAAAATTACAAGAAATAATTTCAAGGGAGGCGTGCAGTCGTATCAAGATTACAATTGGTCTGCTATCTGCTTCATCAAAATCAAAATCCATCATTTCATTCAAATTGGCTCCATTTTGACTGAAAACATTCCGAAGATATTTCATATTTCACTTTTGATCTATACAAACCACAATTAGAATTTTAAATTGGATGTCGTCTTAATCTCACTTTCTTGTCTTAAAATACGTTCCATGTAATTGGAGACGCCCTGTAACATACATAATCCCGGCCCGCATGCTTGTACTTGTGGCGACCTATAGATGTTTTGTACAGAAATTGCTTGACAGACTACAAATTTATGCATCATCTAGATATCTGCGCAGTACCGATAAAACATTCTAACGATCAACCTCTTTACATCAAGGCCTTCTTTCTTTTTATCTGGTTACAATTTCTCACAAGCTCAAAACGTAACAATCATGTCAATCTTCTAATCGGGCGACTGCATAATTCATTAGCCAGGAAACCGCCGTTAATATCGTGTCACTAATTTATTTCAAAGCACTGTAACTTAGAACACCACTCACTAGAATACGTTAACAAGCATTTCTTTTCAAAATTGTGTGTTTATGCTGTTTCTTTTTTTAAGTTTGTATTTGAAAGTCGTACATTTATGTAAATGTGCACATTTAATTTAATTTAAAGAACCATTACATTTTCAACAATTTCAGGCGCAGCAATTTCACAAATTTAGATTCTTTTTGTTTCGTTTTTTTTTGTTTTTGCCTGATTTTCACAACTCATAATTGTTTTTTTGACAGAAAAAGAGGAGCTTCTAATCATCTAACTTGTCTTTTAGTAGCGTTCTAGTTGCCATTATATAAAGTAAGTTTTAACGAATTACCAACAAGGCAGTTGAACAGCTTCCCAAATTTTTATCCGAGGTTGTGCATCGGCCATAAAGTGACTGTATTTGTGAATGTGTCTGTAACATATATCTGTGTCTCAAGTAATAGGGTTTGGAATTATCGAGGAGGGGGGGGGGGGGGAAGGCATAAATTTTAAAATGCCTGTGCACATGATCATGAGTGCACCATTAAAGAAGAACTGAACGGTAAAATGAATCTATTTTTGTTTTAATCTATTCTTCATTTGCAACCATGTGTTACGTTGATGTTTTGAAATTTGGAAATAACTTAATTCCTTTGAAAAATAAGATAAAGAGCTCATGGTCTTGTACAACAATTAAAGCATTGGCTCTGAGAAAATATTTGAAGCAAGAGAACATTTCTTTATGGAGTTATTGGCGAACAAAGTTTCAGAATATTTAGTGTAAATGTATGGTGGCGCCATGCTGGTGGACCTCGGCATGTCCACCAACATGGCTGCGACAATTTAAAATTGTATAAATTATTCAAACATAATATTGAAAAATCTGATATTTCACTATGTGAATTACTTTTCTAATCATATAATAAACCAAACTCATAATATTTATTGCACATATATTGATTTCTATAACTTTTATTAAAGAACGCAACTCTGCATTGTGTAACATACTTTGTGTTCTAAAAAACATGATGTAAATCAAATTTTTTATGAACTAACATTGAAATAGATCTGAAACCATAGTTTTCTAAAACATATCAAATAATACATTTGATAGGATTCAAAGTTGAATTTTGATTATAATTTTTGAGACCTATGACATGCAAATGAAGAATCGGTACAGTAGCTCAATTCTGGGAATTATTTTTAGAATTTAATTGAAATTACATTGAGAAATTAAAAGTAGAAATGCAAAAAAGTCTTTGTAAGGGCTTCAATACCATAATTATGGTTGCTATTGAGATTGTCCGCAGTATTCAGATGATGGTATGATGTAGGTTACGATAATCAGAGCTTTTAAAATATGGCTACATGACAATCAAAAAGCGGAGAAGTTCAAACTTACCAGTATGAACCAATATAGGCAGAGGGGGAAGATCCCGACTGTTTGATTGTCGTACAGCCATATTTTAAAAGCTCTGAATAGCACCTTTGTAATTCAATTCCCTGACTGCAAAGAGAGTATATAATACAATACAATATACAATAATTTATTTGCATTTCCTTTTGAAATAAGGTTACAAGAGATCTATATATATATATTTTCTTTTTTTATGATAAGACTTTAAGTGATTTTGAAATTTGTATATAGTTTAGGAAGGAAATGTCTAGTGCCAAAATAAACCCTAAGGTTTTCGAGTTCAGCCCTAGGCTTGCCATGTTGTAATTTTTGTAGCTTATACTCACACAAGTGTTTGGCAAAGGCAAAATGAAACGAAATAGCAAAAAAAAAAACGAAGAAAGAGCAAAAATGCATGCAACGAAAGCATTAGTGCTGCAGCAATCAAGCAGTTATAAAACTATAAAAAAGAGAGAGAAGAAGGATAATCCTATTTTGAAATTATCTTGATTAATAGAGTGATCATGATTAGCTCACCTGATTTATTTAAATTTAATGATAACTAACTTTGGTTATTTTTTTATTTTTTCATGATCAGTTGATGGAAGACTCCAAAAAGAGCTACAGTATACCAAAGCCCAGATTGGAGAGGTTCAAGGGAACACTAATGAGCTCCTAATACAAACCCCCAAAATGAAAGGAACTAACATTCTGACAATTGCAGCCCTCAAGGAGCATCTCAGGGCACTCAAGAAAGCTGCTTCCGTCACAGTTGAGGTGTATCAGCAGTAAGTATCTCTTACTTAGTTTATGCTAAATCCTTTACGAGCCTAAGAGGCCTATTGGTGCTGTTGTTTATCTCCAGTTTCTGTAATGTTAAGCGAATAAGAGTCGTTGACTCCCCCCTGGACGGTACACTAATCCATCGCAGCTTAGCCCCCAGCAGAAGCTGATACTAATTTTACCGACCTCGGGATCGGAGGATGGAAAGCTGAGTCAACTTTGGTGGAAAAGGTCACACAAATATTCAACACTCGGTTGAGCCGGGGTTTACACCCAGGACCTTGTGGTTAGAAGGCAGAGATCTTACCACTGTGCCAAACATGCAACCGTCATGTGATGTAGCGTGTCTAAAGCATGAGTCTCACATTCAATGTATGGGGCTTTGCAACTAAAGAAAATTCAAAGAATTTTTATGTGATGTAAAATTTTTTTGAATATTCTTGGCATAGTTGCAAAGTCCCATGCATTGAGTGTGGGACTCTTGCTTTAAACTGTTGCCTCATACATATCTCACACTTAGGAAAAACCACACATATTATTTTGTCATTTGTGCTCTATTTCTCATGCAATCTCACACATTCTCAAAATTTTATCGAAACTTTCCTTTAATGTTAGTACTTGTGTCAATAAATTTGGAGTATTTCTTCACATTTTATCAATCATATAGCCAGCCTCTGTCTGTTGATTTCTTTAGTACTACTCAGAGCTACCTTAAATAGGTTTAATTTTAAATTATTTTCTTTAACCCTTTAAGCCCCAAGCATGACAAATGATGTGTTAGTAAATTCTCCTAACTGAGCTCCATATACTTCCTATATAAGCAGTTTGGGAGAATAGGTCGTTTATTCCACCTGATCAATTTCTTATTTTTCATTACCAGTTATATTGTTTTGTTATGAGTTATGTAAGGAGAAGTTACATGTTGATAAATTACTCTGGGCTGAAAGGATTAAATGGCTGTCTTTGGATTAGGACCAACTGCAGTTGCAATTCCAGTCATACTGAACACCTGAGTATGGAGTGTGGAGGTTTGAGTAATTAAGTCTCTCACCTGACATTCGAGCAAAAACGTGGCAACTGTGTCTTTGACCAAGGAAAGCTAAGCTCAAAGTGTCAGCTTCCTATAAACACATATACCTCCAATTAATTCATATTTGTGAACATTAGTTGCTAATACTGCTCATTTCCTGCTACATACAGTATATATATCTAATTCGATACTTGCATAACCGACAAAAATCCTACTGCACCCTAGCCCAATTGGCTCTGCCATTCTTGGGTGCCCGTGCTGAAGATTTGTGTCACCCACCAATATTGATGTAAATCTAAAATAGCACCCAAAGGCACAAATAAAGATTGTTGTTGTTGTTGTTAAATCCAATAACATTTAATAGCCTGAAGGTTGCCCAATTGTTTAAACTCGATTATTTTTAGTACCAACCAGGGGTTAAATCTTTAGTCTATGCTTCTGTTTCCAACATTATTTTGCTGTTATTTTCCAGGCTTGATTTTCAATTTCTGCGATCTCGAATAGTTGTACACGCATGATACTCTCAGATTGTGTTTACTTTTGGTATTTTAAGAGGCTCATGATGATCAAATGATCC
>JAOCPT020729554.1:0-16269 GCA_026546935.2 Palythoa grandiflora
AGTTGAAGAGGAGAAAAAGAAAGCTGGTAATGATTCTTTAATTTGTATTTGATGTTATATAAACTTTTATTTCTATTTGTATTCAAGACAAATTGCTGATAGTGTTCAGGGATGTAACACAAACTTCAACTTGGCAAATAATTCCAACGATTTATTGCTCTAAAGTTTATCAATATAACTGTGAGGAGAAAACACTTGAAAGGCCACTTGGTATTTCATAATAAACTATAAGGTAAATATTCAGTGCTAACAACCTAATTTTTATATTTACGTCAACCTTTTATGTCAAACTTTGACCTCAAAAAAGTTTAATTGCCAAAGAATTTAAAAAGGCCACCTTCACCATTATTGTTTCCATGGCAACTGCTCACACATAAACAGTATTTGGTACATTGTGATGTAGCCATGGAAATTGATGAAAAAAATCACCAAACTTGGTTGTTTTAGGTATTACCTATAAGCAATAGTTAACAAAAAAAACTGAGTGGGAGAGGGGTAGAGGCTCTCCATTCCTGGGCCCAGATCGGGTTTGCTTAGTAGGGGTATCGAATTGTCCCATTAAATTTAAAAGCGCTCACAAATTTTGGCCTTTGCTTGAGTTGCTCACAAAGATTACACGGGTGCTCGCATGCTTGTGCTCACAAAATTTTTGCACGTGCTCGCATGCCCAGATTCTCGTTAAAATGTGCTTTATTGCTCGAAATTTCGGTAATCTTTCTTTGTAGATTTTATTTATATATATAAACGATAATTCAGTTATGCTGTTTTGTGGCACAATATTTGGAATATTTGGACAAGCCCAATTTAGCCAAATTTAATGGCTTCAAAGATCCCCCACCCCCCTCATATTTCACAGCACAGCTCGTCTCTGACCCCACAATTTGCATAAATCGCTATTCAATCCGTAATCCATGGTCATCTGGCTATCAGAATCTGCTGTCAAACCTTTTGTGTAGTGGGGGTGCTACGTAGGTCACTTTTTAAGCCCCTTTTTTAAACTCTCCTCCTCGACTAATGGAGCAGTCAGCGTTTTTAGGGAGGTAAGAGACCTTTGTATAGAAGGTGATGAGAACATAACTGATTATGGCACAGAAGATAATTCCGATAACAATCTTGATAATTCAAACAGTGTTGTTTGACAATTTGAACTCTTTTATCCTTGTTGAACTCTTCATTTAAACGATTAGCATTACATTTATCGATAAAAATCTCCATAGCTAAAAGTTAGGATTACATGTAGGGTTCAAATATAAGTTCAAAGTCTTGAAGCGTATCTGCAATGGAGGAAACCCTTGTAGCTTTAGCGATTTCTGTTATGTTATGTTCACACTCTAGCCAACAGAGTCAGAGCTTAACTAAAGTGGTTGATCTTAAAAGGACGTTAATTCAGGCACTTAGTTTTTAGATCAAACAAATTTACAGGGCGCAAAAATTAAGCATGTTTAGCGAACACTTGTGTTCTAGCAAAAACTTGAAAAAGCATTGCAGCAAAAAAAAGGACAGCTGCATTTTGTCTCCAGCCAATACGTGACAGGTGGACTGGAAAATGAGTGACAAAGCGACATCAGAGCCCCCTTTGGAAGGCCTCAGAGCTACCATCAAAGAAGAGGGAAAGCGAATGGTAAGGAACGAAACTTGTTTTTAAAACAAACAACAATCATGGTCATTGACGGTTATTTTATTTAGTCTTTGAATGTACTGATTCCTTTTTATTTCAATCTGTCAGATAGCAAGATCAGACAAGATCTTCTCGTTTGAAGATGTATTAATCTGGTTCAGTTTCACAGACAAATGTCTCTGTGTCTGAGTCTTGTTTTCGAATTAGGTGCTTCAACAAGCAGTCGGCAATTGGTGGTGAACCTTACTTTTTTTTTAATTAGGGTAAACCACCTTGTAGATTATTCATAAAAAACGAAATCGCACATTGTTTATCGACTATCACTTTTAAATTCAGAGCATACAGATATATAAACAAAGTCTGTAACTGTGACAGAGATGCTAGGTAATTCTGCAATTTTTATTCACAGGACGTTATGGAAGTCGACTTTGAAACTGCATCCAGCAACAATCCGGTATGAACATATCTTATATTACTCTCTCTACCAGAAAGTATTTCCACATTCAATGACAAATATATTCCCAAGCCCAAGTATGTATTTGATTATGTGAGGCACCTGGAAGTAAAACAGTCCAGAAGGCAGAAGAGAATGGAGAACATAGTAAGGGAGGCTGAAGCTGCAAAAAACAAGACCTAAGGCGAGTAAAACTGGGAAGAGCTGATGAAGAAGAATATGAATAAGTTAAGAGTGCATGAGCTGGATAAATACCTTATTTACCACAAATTGAAAAGGCTGTTGAAAAAGAGTAAAACGGAGAAATTTAAGATCATTCAGAGGCACTGGCACCAATAGAGGTTGCAACAGACACGGGGAACAGAGCATCACGATGAAGTACATGATGATGAAGTAAAAGAGGAAGTCACTCGCGTAATAGGATTTCTCTGTGGATATCTTTAACTCTTATTGTATAATGACTCGGGGTAACTGAAATATCATTAGGAGACTGGTGTTTTTTTAATAAATGGGAAGGCAGCCTCCTTCACAGGTGCTTTGCACTTGTTTATTTTGGAAAAGTTAAAACTTTCCCCAATGGTACTATGAATAGACACACCAGCGTGCGAGCAAGGAAGAGAATATCAATTTTAGACTCTTCTGCAAGCAACTCGATCCAGTTGGCATTTTAGAGCAAACTAAATGAGCGGCGATGCCGCGACATCAATGAGCAAAAGACCCAGAGCAAGTAACCGAGCAGGGTGAGCTATGAAAATTAACTTGCAGTAGTTTTTTTGATTATTGAGGATATTTGTATGCTTAAATAGGCATAATTGTATTTAATCTATTGACAGAGAACAACCCGGATTATGAAGGCAGAGTTAAAAAACAGAAATCTATTGCGCAAGATGGACTTTGCATTAAATGGAAAAACAGCAACGGATGAAGAGCTAACAAAGCTAACTGGTAAAAAAGTTTCACACCACTTCTCAGCTTACCAGTGAATCTCTATTATCTAAGAAGTGCAACATTAAGGTTTCTTCAATTCCAGAAGAATTTCCAGTTATTTGACACAAGAAAGCCGCCATTTACCGACTGACCATGCCTTTTGAGAACCAATGTTCAACCATGGGTGTGGCCGGCAATCTTGATCTCTTCCATATAAAGTTTAGTTTCAAAAGTGAGAAACTGAAAAAGTATCTTCCTACAACAGCATCTGGTAACAAGTTTGATTTAGACAAGGCCTACCAATGGTTTACTCTGTACTTCATTCTGCGGATCACTCGGGTTTTGTTTCAGTCTCAGCGTCATTGTGTACAGAAAACAATTAAATGTTCCTCCTTAAAGGCAAAGAGCATTTTTATTTCCACGTCCTTGTCGTTCCAAGAACTCCAAAAAAGGTCTTTTCACGTTCTGTTTTTAGCGACAACTACACACAGGTGCTCAGCTCGATGCATTCCAAGGTGCATTTATTGTATCTATTATTGTTTTTGCACCTCGTCGTCGGCGTTACTGTCCTCACTGCTCAGGGTCTTAATGATCGTATGATCATATCATGATGGGTTTAACAATATCATAAGCGTTAAATAATTTTATTATATCTAGCTTAATTGAATATCAGAAATGCAATAGTCAAATCTTTTATCGATTTGGTGGCTCCAAAAGGAGCCGTTTGTGTGGTTTATGGCAAGACGTTTTTAGGTTCGTTCGCCACGAATTCGGCAGGCCAGCTATATATCTTTGGGCATGATGGTGACATGTTTGGCATGGATTGCGCACAAGTTAGTGTCCTCGAATAGACCGACCAGATAGGCCTCGCTGGCTTCTAGAAGAGCCAAGATGGCTGAAGCAACATAAACAGCAGCAACAAAGCTATGAAAGACTATTGCGTGGTGAGCAGCAAGAAATCGAGGAAAATGATAATTAACTTGTTGCTATGAACAATCACAGTAATGGTGAAAGAAGTGATGTTTCAAGTGATGATGACTAAGGTCAAGAGCCTACCACTTAATATGGCATAAGAGGATTCAGCAAAATGGGGACAAATCAGATGAATTTTACACAATCCCCACCTTCACGACAAACCAAATTTTACAACCCCCTTGCCCTATTTATATTATTTCTTCTCTCAGCACGTATCTTGAAAAAGTTTCTGTTGTCTTTTAAGTCTGTGTTGTTTTCCTGCTCATTTCTTAACTATATATGAATAATCATTTTTGACTGGTCACATAAACTGCCCAGTTTCTATTCAAGTGGAGTTAAGTGTTGTAATCTTACAATGTTTGAGCAATAGGGTGTGTTTTGACATCACTGGTAATTGCTGATGGTCAGCAGTCATGAGCCTGGCATGGCGGCCTTTTCATAGCTCCCATAACAGTTGAGAACTAATGATACCCAATTCTTTTATAAAAGAACCTTTCATTCTAATATGTTTTTCCCTCAGCTCATTCCACTCTCAGCCCATACCAAAATAGGACAAGAAATATTGTCTTTCCATTAGTGCATATAGGAAATGTAATTTTGACCCCTGTCTCCCTACCTTTACCCCCCTCTCTAATGACATTGTAGATCACATATTTTAGATATATTTAGTATATGTGTAGGTGATTTTTTTCTCTATTATTAACTATGTCATAAGACGAAAAATGGACAAAAAATTACAGTCTCAAACTTCCAAGCATGCTTCTGCAGAAACAACAACTGCTACCAGTAAAAGCGTAATGATAAAAATTGTTCACTTCATTATTAACAATAATCTTTTTTTAACATTTACAAAAGGGTTTACAAAACAAAGTAATTGCTCTTTGCATTTAGTTAAATAACTATTCGAGGCGAAGGCAATAAAATCCAAAAAACAGTACAACATAAATTTGTAAGAAAACAAAAAAATGGCTTTTTTAAAGGAAATATTTACAAGAAATTAACAGAGCATGTATAGATAAGGTTACAAAAGTTTTTTTTTATATTTTATAATGAAAGAAGCTGAGATTGGACAGCAATATAATGATTACAAAGGTTTTCCTTGACACTTACGGTATATGAATAATGTGCAAAAAAAAGAAAAAAGTCAATATGAAACTATACTTTCATATAGTTCATGATCTGCTCAAGATTTATATAATCGTTTGCATTTTCTAGTGCCTGAAGAAGAAGGGTTCTGATATTTCTTTTGAATTTAGATTTACTGAGAGTCTTGATTGAAAGAGGCAGACAATTCCAGATTTTTGCACCACTGAAAGTAAAAGAACGCCTGGAGGATTCCGTTCTAATACTATCAATGTAAAATGTTAATGGGTGCATACTGTTTTACAGGCCATAGGATTTCAGATTTTATGGGAAGCTCTTTTTGGGTTTTGTGTCTTTGATTCATGAGAACCCATTGGTAGCAATTTTGGAATGGCCTTTTTTGAATGTTTCAAAGAAACAGACTCAGACTTTTTCTTTTTTTATTCTTCGCTGCAGAAGCCATTATAATACCTCTCAACACATAATAAAAGTCAGAAATTGTTCGAGTGCTGCGGCTTGTGAATTGAGCTTGCCGCCATCTTAAGTAGATGCCCCAGGGTGCTTTGCAGACTTCCTCTTGGGAAGTGCATCATGGGATAGCAAGAATATGGTGGAAAGAATACAAAGCGATTTTTGGAGCTTGCCTTACATGTGGTTTTTAAGGATGTGCAAAAAAAGCCGAGTATGCAATCCATCATTGACACTGGCAGTTAAGCCTTTGTTTTTCTTCCACATGGTCTTTTTTTGTAGGAAACGGAATTTCGGTTCCGTGTTTTCTCCAGCACGGAAACAACGCGTTAAACGGTAACGATCGTTACCATGAAATCCTATGGCCTGCTTTTGTGTTACTTTTCAGAAACACTTGACATCCTAAGCAAAAGTGGAAGCCTGAGAGAAAATACCCGACAGTTGTAGATAGCATGCACTGTCATGTATTGTTTACAGTGAAAACGGGTGAAGGCCTATGACCACGTCAAGAAACGAAATAAATCCCTGTCAATCACAGAAACAGCTTGTAAAAGCAGCCAATTAGTGCAATTTAGGTAAAAACTAACCCGACTTTTAATGATTTAAAACTCTGACATTTATGCCAAACAATATTTGAATGCTGTGAATATGTTTTCATAAAACATGAATATGTTTTCATAAAACATGAATTTTAAAGCTTGCCTCAGGACCCAAAGTATGCTTTTGCTTTCGGCGCTTTTTGCGGTATTGAAATATTTCGTTCATTGTTAGTGAACTTGTGGCCAGGTAAGTCCCGATCGATAATTCACTTGCTGAGTGCGTTAACCTCTAAATATCACATTGTCTCTAGGGTGTTCCTGGGAACGGTCGGTTCCAGTCGACCAACCAGCTGATCATGACCCTGACATCCATCATATTCACCTGTACCGTGGCCCATGCGGCTGTCAACAAGTCACAGTACGATGAGTACAGTTTTGTGCCTAACTACCCGTCACTCTTGAGAGGACAGCCGCCGACAGACACGGTATATTATGATCAGCGGTTAAACGTCAGGACCGAGTTGTTCAAAGACTGGTTAACTCTAACCTGGGGCTAGTAAGCCAAAATTCTAGCACCAATTTGTTTTAAAATCCCATAAAGATTTTTGAATCTCGGCGGCGTAATATTTGCGCGCAACGTTTGATATTTTAAATTAGAAAGGTTAAGCTTTATGAATGTATAATTTTCCTATCGGAATTATGTCTATCAGAGGAACTATGTGGCTCTGAAGATGGCTTAGATTTTCCCATTTGCTCGACAGCTAACTAATTGGCTCACTTTAATTCACCAATTATGTCCGATTGTCAACAGTTTTTGGAAACAAAATTAATTATAGTTTTGAAAACGTTGAGAGAGACTTTTATTCCTGTGCAAAGCGTGTTGTCAGATTATCTTTCATGACCCCTAACCAGCGCTGTAAAAAGTTGTATTTCCTTCTGTATTGCGAGTGGCAAGACAGCAAAATGGCACGAAGCCAACTTTTCTCGATTTCTCACAATTGGAAATGCTTTGGAGCATTTCAGTGCTATATTCGAAAAGAACTCTCCTAAAAGGTTATCTGAATGAAATAAAAAGAAACTCGAAATTTTGAAGAGTGTCGTCGGATTTTCGATTTTTGCGGAAAGCCGCCCTTTAAGCACTCATCGTTGCTATGCCCGTAGGGAGGGGGGATCCGGTCCGCAAAGAGTGGGCATTAGTTAGTTAAAATCCTCTCTTGGGGACAGACTTCAAGTCAAAATACATCACGCACTCACACTAGTTTGATGTGTGAAATTCCCCTTTCAATCCAAACCCCTCCCCCGGTTATAACACTGTTCGGTGCATTTATCAGTTAAAAGGTTTAAGATACATAAACAATTTCATGATTTGTGCGATTTACGTTTTCCTTTTCTTTGCTACATTTCTATTTAAAAAGAACCGTGTTTAAAATTTTGTTTTGTGTCTAAAATGTATTTTAGACACAAAACAAAATTTTAAACACACACGGTACGTGTTCTCCCCTCCACTCCAAAAAAAAGTTTTGGCTTCCATCGCCGTTCAATTAAGAAAAGATTCCACTCGAAAGGAATGGCTGAGTAAACAAAAAGAAAGAAATTGATTACTCATGAGGATAAGATGGATTTTTAGCCAATAGGTTTACACTATATCGCAATTAGCACCTTTATCAATTCCATGTGGTTGACGTGCCTACTGTTTACACCGACTTAAATGTCATTTTCTGTAGAGATGGCGAGAGGAAACCGACTTGCTGGATTGTCTACCACCGAAGCACATCTGCTCCGAGATCATGATTGTGGCAAAGCTGCTATCAGAGAGACCAACTAATGGCTTGTCGGACTTCAAAGCCCAGTATCTGTATGACCCAGTGGCTGTGGAAGCTAAGGAAAAGTAAGTCGACTTTGATTCATTTACAAACTAAACGAAAGGAAACAATGTTTTTGTGTTATGAGCGATAGTTTTTTAAATCTTATTAAAAATGAACTCTAAATATTATTATCAATATTATTATTATCACATTAATATTATGATATTTTTATTACTACTATTACTATTATTATTATTAGTAGTAGTAGTAGTAGTAGTAGTAGTAGTAGTTAGTAGTAGTAGCAGTAGCAGTCGGCAGTAGCATTAACAGTAGCATTAGCAGTAGTAGTAGTAGTAGTAGTAGTAGTAGCAGTAGCAGTAGTAGTAGTAGTAGTAGTAGCAGTAGTAGCAGTAGCAGTAGTAGTAGTAGTAATAATCATCCTGGTAATAGTAACAGAAGTAGATGGTTGTGCAGCGGTGGAATTTTTTTATTTTTGTTCTTGTTCTTTTTGTTTTTGTGTTATTGTTATTGTCACAGTTATTGTTATTGTTATTGTTATTAAACTAATTATAGTTGACTGTCATAAAAGCTATTTCATGCATCTGTATTTTTGTATGTGCTCATTTAGCGAGCAGCAAAAAAATGAAATCTCATTGTGCCAATAACATTTCCAAAAAAAGATAACGCCGAAAAAGAAATTTTTTCATGAAAATAAAAAAAAAAAAGTGTGTTAGGGGGCACCCAGGTTTGAACTGGGGACCTCTCGATCTGCAGTCGAATGCTCTACCACTGAGCTATACCCCCAATTAGTGAGTAACTGATATTTTAAAGTGTTTTATTAGTATAAAAATACGTATAACAATATAATTCAACCATGTCAATCTTCCCTGCCTAATTATGGCGTACATGTACGGACAAAAATATTTCCAAATTTTATACAAATTAAAGTTTAAAAATCCAATAATGGGTGTTGAAATTCCATCCATTCAAGTCGACATTAGATAAAATGAAATTAAAATAAAATAAAATGAAGTCGCAATGACACCACTTGAACACTTGAACCTCAAATCGTTTTGAAGTCAGTCGAATCGACACAATTTCAACTTCAATTTAAAACGATAACTTGAAATTCAAATCACTGTTTCAAATAAATACAAATTACATTATCAGAATTTCAAGTCAACGTTTGATTATTAAATTTCTTTCGAAATTGAAACAAAATAATATTTCAGCGTACAAGATTTTAAAAATTCGAATGACCAAAACTTCTAGGTCAGCAAATAAGCAATTGAAAAAATTAGATTTCCTTTATACTTAAATTGTAGTTTTTGTTTGGTGTATTTAATATTTTCAATATTTTTTTATATTTAAATTGCTTTTTTTTTTGCAATACTTCAAAACGTTTGGTCGGACGGCGCCGAAAAACATCAAAACAAATTGGACTGGCCTGAGGCAAAATAAGATAGCGCTGCTCAGTAATACTAAAAATAGAAACTTTACCGCCACGTGACTCGAACAAACAGACACATGTTTGACAAAATACCTATAGAAAAAGTAGCGATTTTAGAATTGCAAGGAGCGAATTTGTTGTTAAATTTTAAGTAATATGGTCGATTGAAGATATTGCGTCAGCCTCCACCTGATTTTATTTAGCTGGTTTGTAATGTTTGTCCCAAATATGACGTAATTACTGCGCTGTACTATTTTACATGCCAGACCCTCAGACGTTGAGTTTCAAAACAAATATCCAATGCGGAAAAACAACAAATAATTTTAAATAAACTCGGTATTTCTATATCTAACGATGCAGACAACTGAAAATATTCGTAAACTCTGTATTTTAGATTAATTAGCTGCGAGTACTTTTTAATAAATGATCTTTCTTGATGATCAATCTATTTAGATATACAAGATATCCGTCCCAATTGCTTTAATTGCTCTATGACGCAATATAAAACTGGTATATTGATTAAGTGTTTTAAACGTCATGTCACACAGCTAAAAGATTTTAAAATGTTCTTTGAGTCTTTATAATTATTAATTCTTTTTGGTAATTAAAATCATAGCCTTAAGAGTATAAAAAACTCGTAGTCGTTGTTAGACTTAACAAAATGGAGCCAAAAATATTTAGTTTCATATTGAATAGCTGAATAACATCAGGTTTTATTGCATACATTTTGAAATCACAGTCAATTTGTGCAATCTGATTGGCTCATGGCACTGTATTTGTGCAATCTGATTGGCTCATGGCACTGCTATTCATTACTAAATCGCACTATTTTGGACTCTAAACCGCATCTTGTCTTTTTCTTTTTCAACAAATCGGCTCCTTGGTAAATAAAAATGTTGATTTTTACCTTTTCTTGTGTAACTTCAAAAAAAGATGCAATAAAGGTTAAGTGGTAATTGAACTTTGTGTCGCGCAATTTTGGTTTTAAATCATATACATGACATCAAATCAAAATCGTCCTACGCGCTCGTTTGATCATGAAATTACGCCGCATGATTTCAGACCAAATTGTCCTCCATTCACTCAGTTTAATAACTATTAATAATATACCGTAAACGCTCTAACAAGCTTCCAGAGTGGTCTTATTAATTTGGGGGATTGTTTATGATATAAGAGGGATCTTATGAGAAAGGGGAGACTTATCAAAACTGGACTGATCATTCAGACTTTTCTGAAAATTTACTCAGCCTCAAAGAGCTTTTACTCTTTTTCTGTTTAGAAAGCAGCCGGAAAAAACGAAATCCTATGACCCGCAGGAAGAAGTACAGAGCAAATCAGAAATATGATTTTTTTCTGAGCCGTCGTCTCCTCGTTTTTAAAGTTCCTAATGACAAAAGCACCTGATCGTTTGAATCACGTGACAAGTTTTTAAACCTATTACTTTTTGAAGAGAAATATAATCAAAGAAAGAGAAAACTTTAATGCTGGGTTTTGAAAATGGTTTTGATCATAGAATTATTCTGGAAGGCAGAAATCGATATTCAAGAAGAAAAAAAGCCTATAAATCTATTAGTTATACAAATTTAGCAACTTCCTCTTTAAATTTGCTTGCAACTTCTCTTGATATTCTTTCGAAATTCTTTTCAAAATTGGGTCTTTCATTAAATTAAGTAAAACCAAAACAATGTTTTTCCAAAAGAAAAACAAACAAGCAAATAAGTACACCTTAAAATACAACGACGACCATGTTGAAAATGTTTCTCATTACACTTACCTTGGAATTAAAATCTCTGGCTCCGGAGACTTTACGAAGGGAACTGATATCTTAAGTTTTAAGGCCAAAAATGCAATGACTACCTTAAGGAAAAAGTTATCAATAGAAAAGCTTCCACTCACTATCGTAAACAGGCTCTTTACGTCCTTTTGTTTGCCAATTTGTACGTATGGATCTTGAAGTATGGGGAGCATCATTAAAAGATGACTTTGGATATTGGGACAAACATAGTACTTATAGAGAAAACACATTTGCATTTTTGTAAAACCTTTCTCGGAGTAAACAAAAAGGCTTCTAACATAGAACATGTTTTGACGTAAAGTTTAGATTTATAGCTGAAATGCATGTAAACAAAGTCAAAGAAAAAACTTATTGAGCCGAAAGAAGCTTTTGGCTTTTTAATTGTTCAAGTTTCTTTAAGATGTGTCAGTCAGCAAAAAATAACTTCTTTTCAGTTTTTGTCAGAAATTTAAATAAAAGATTTACGAGTTTCCTTCGTTATTGTAAATGAAAGAGTTTGATCTCCTAATTAGACAACGTAGTTCCTGTAACGAAGCCGGTGAGAAGAAATAGCCCTGAAAAGAGTGTCCACCAAAGACTTTGAGATTTGTCTTCCTTTCTCTTGTTGGCCAGAAAATCAGCCTACGAAGGACAATGAGAGTTACATGGTTAAGCAGCGCAGTGCAATGCAAAACGGGACGAGAAGCGCGCGTTATGTAGGACTGGGACCGAGTTTGATCTCGTCCCAAAACAGAACCAAGTACCCGTGACTCATGAGCCTTGGGATCCGCCATCTTGACCTATAAGTGCACTCGTAGAGCTTGCTTGGACCTCTTTTGTCTGTTTATTATGTACAGGAGGCAGGGGTAGCTTCTTTAGTCAATATTTTTGTAATTGGAACAAAGAAAAAGTAAGGATTATCTATAAACTATAATATAGATAAATTTAATAGACATCAAAATAAACTGTGCGTTATCGCTAAAGTTTTGGGCCCGTACTTTTAAGAATTTTAAAAAAAACAGACGTAAGGTAACCAACCACTTTGCTCCGGTTGAAGAGAAGAAATGATTAGTGTTTTTCATTGACTCTAACGTTTGAACCAATTTATGAAACCTACAAAGTGACCGTTCATTTTTCTTGTCTTGAAGAATAGATATAATTGGTGTTATTTAGTCTAGCATTTGAACCAGTTTATGAAGCTATACGAAGGGATCATTCATTTTTTTGTGTTGAAGAATAGAAATGATTGGTGTTGTTTACTCTAACTTTGAAAAAAGAAAAATTGCTTTAGAAATGTGCGCCGTACGTTGCCATGAAGTTAGACGGCCACTTACCGGCAATAAAAGAGAAAAATTTAACGGGATACGTTTCTCACCTTATGCCTTAAATTTAGAATCCTATCCTCTGAACGAAAAAACTTATATCCAGCAAAAAGGCAGCCCTCAATAATCAATTCACTTCTGGCTCTGAGAAAAAATGTTAAATACATCACTTTTTTGTATTTCTCTTGAAAAGAAAACCTGCAAACAATGGAAAAACAAACATTTTAACAAATGAATGGGGACATTTACGGGTTTTCGTCAATAAAATGCATTTAATAACAACAACGGTGATGATGATGATGATGATGATGATGATGATGATACGATGGTGATGATGATGATGATGATGGTGATGATGATGATGATGATGATGATGATGATGATGATGATGGTGATGATAGTGATGGTGATGGTGATGATCGATCATGATGACCTAATCGAGAAGACGCAAACTTCTGACCATTTGTAAACGACATGTATTTATTTTCATATAATTTTTTCGCATGTTTTCGTTATAATTGGTTGCATTGTTTCAATACGTTTTCTAGTTCTTATCTTTTTCGGGGTTAGAAGCAGAATATTGAATGATTACTTTAATTTAGTTTAAATATCTGAAAATTTTGTTTGAACGTTTGAAATTTTAGTTTGAACATTTTGAAATTTAGTTTGAATATGACGAAATTTTTGTAAGTAAAAACGGAAGATTGAATATTGATTTTTGAAGTTTGAATATTGAGTATTACAGATTTAAATATTGAGACTTTGCCTATTACTTCAGTTCCCCCTGCCACTCTTTATCTTTTCTTCTAATCCTGTCTTACTATTACTAGTATTACTTTGGGTGTTGTCTTTGTGTATTTCAGTGACAAATCTGATAAACAGAATAAAATGATTATCGATAGAGGAAAGGCAGCATGGGTCTCAATTATTTGAAGACGCTGAGGGCCTGATCAGATGAGATTAGTTGTCTCGGGGGTTAGGGTAGGGTTGTCCCTGTCCTACGAGGTATCTCGGGCCGAGACAATCTCCCAACTGAACGGTTTTACCCGAGCTGTCTTGGGGAGTAGGGATGACCTTTTCGATTATCTACGCATGCGTTCTACTCAAAGCAAAATGGAAAAATGGCTGAGCACTCGAACTTGCGCGGTTGCATTACACTTAATCATATTATTTTATACCATTTTATATCATTATCATATCATGTCATATCATGTTATGTTATGTTAAATGTTATGTCATGTCATGTCATGTCATATCATTTTATATCATATCATATCATGTCATATCATGTTATGTTATGTTATGTTATGTTATGTCATGTCATGTCATGTCATATCGATCATATATCATATATCATATCATGTCATGTCATATCATATCATATCATGTCATATCATATCATATGACATAACATGATATGATATGATACTATATATGATATGATATGATGCGATATGATATGATATGATATGATATGATATGATGTGATGTGATGTGATGTGATGTGTTATGATATGATATGATATGATATGATATGATATGATATGCCTCAGATATGATACAGTATGATACGATATGATATAATATGATGAAACGTGACATAACATGACATGGCAGGACATGATATGAGATAATGATGATAATGATAACAAAAATAATATATTTTATCACTTACAAAGAAACACGAAATATAAAAGCATCGTCAAAAAAACTGAATAATTTATGTTGATTTACACTAATTTAGTCGTGTCACAAGGTAGAATTGACACTTTTATTATACGTATCTTACCATTCTTTTTCTTGTTGCAGTTTCACTTTTTCAACACTGTGTTTTAGCTGCATCCTATGCAGAAACAAAAAGAGAAAATGTTGACAAGAGAACGTAAGGTTGTATAAAAGCTCTGTGTATCTATTTTGGCCTTAAATAATAATAATGATAATAATAATAATAATAACAACAACAAGATGAAGAAGAAGTAGTAGAAGAAGAAAAAGAACAACAAGAACAAGAACAAGAACAAGAAGACGTAATAATTAGTAACAATGAATCGAACAAATCAGAACCAGCTAGCCTTAATTTACGGATTGAAATTCGCCAACTAAAAAACATTACTTGAGTCTAACACCCACATCACGGCAAATGATCGCGAACCAGACTATATTAGTATGTATTCAACTGACACACAATTTTTCTCTTGCGTCTGATGGTGACTTCCACACAAGTTGTCAGTCACTACCACCGACAACAGTCCTTCTCAGAACTACCAGGACTGACCCAGACGATTTCACAACACAATCTACTATTTCTTCACTTTTAACTGAAAATCTGGAATTTTTGAACCTACCATTTGAGAAACAGCTTGTTGTTTCCACAGTTCTGAACAGTAATCACGTTAGAAACACGTTTTGCTTTCTTCTTTCTCCTCTACGAAAAGGTAAGATTTGAAAGACTTTATGGATGATGAAAACAATATGAAAATATAGAAAAACGGTTCGTTCAGATCAGTAGTAACTCAACTTGTATTGAATACATTGTTGTAAGTGTTGAAAAGAAAACCGTGATTTGTTATCTCGGATCCCCCTTGACGCAACTAACAATTAATATAGAAGATAATGGACCCAATCCGCTGGTCACACAGCTTTTTTTTCAAATACAGTCCTCTTGGGAAATAAGGTTCTCTGTTTCAGATGGGGTGATAAAAAAGACACGAAAGATGTTCAGCTTAAACAAAGAACCATGTTTCGTAGAGACTGCATGTATTGGGAAAAAAATCGAGTTCGTCAATAAGGTCTATTTAAAAGACTAAAAGATATATGATGTATAATGTTGAAAAACAAACATTTTTGGTCGACTTGACCATAATCAGGTCTAAAATATGCGTTTCATTTGCTTCAATCGTTACTAACTGGTTTGAACAATGATAATAGCAAAGATACATATTTGAGAGGCGAAGGTTTTTTTGTTTGAAAACTTAGAGCTTTAGAGAGGGTTTGGTTAGAGAGGGTAGGGCGGGCTGGTTAGACCGTTTACGGTAATCCACTATCAAACAAATGAATCCTGATATTCCAATTACAGTAATCAAATATGCACTGAATATGGCGGATGCAGTCTGTTTACTCTGAGCTCTGAGCTTACCTTCTTGAGTTTCCTATTAAAGCGATGTCTAAATTTATGACGACTGAGCTTCATTTTCCTCTATCATTCAACAGTTTACAGGCCGAAATCTTCCATCTGAAGTGGAGACAAAACTAAGATTGCGTTATAACGTTTCACTAATACATACATAATGAACGACGGCTGCTAACACTCAGACTCGCCTCGCTTTTTTAAAGGTATATTTAAGGAGTAATGGCCGCTACCCATGTCGCCATATAGTGCCCAGTATCTAGTAGTTGCTGCAGGATGCCATGTATTAGTACGCATGAGCTGAGCTTGTGAGTTAATCTTTGAAATCCACATCTCACCAGTGTTACAATTACACTTTACATATATAACGAAGATGATCAAAGATTATCTCGGTCGGACACCCGTTTTTTATAAGAACCACGAGGCTCAAATTAGCCAAATAATTAAGGACAAATTAATAAAAACAAGCTCAGGTTGAAGCTTAGCCTTCTTACAGGTGGTTCGGGATGTTTTTTTAGCGCGAAAAAATCACAGAGCATGGCCTTACCGCCATTTTCGATTTCGCGGCCGCTCGGCCACGAAATCGAATATGGCGGTTGCTCGGCCACGAAATCGAATATGGCGGCCGCTCGGCCACATAATCGAATATGGCGGCCGCTCGGCCACGAAATCGAATATGGCGGTTGCTCGGCCACGAAATCGAATATGGCGGCCGCTCGGCCACATA